>JAMPIV010018467.1:0-68885 GCA_024509875.1 Oreohelix idahoensis
AGTCAAAACAATGTTCATACAACAATAACAGGGCAATCCACATAGGACGTCAGTAAACTCACGACGTATAAAGTCAATGAGTCTTGAAACAGCCGTTGACGTTTTTTCTTCATTATTTATTGTGGACGCCACAGTGACAAAATGGTTACGCAAATGTGTAGGCACATCAAACAGTCATTATCACAGCAACATTCAATACAGCAATAGACGGTAGACAGCATTACAATGATGAGTCAGATGCATGTTATATTTCATAGTGCTGTAAATGTAGTCAGGTGGAAAACTCCATCCTTTTCTATAACAGCCAGGAGATAACCAGATGTATGAGATCAGTTCACTCTCCTTAGTTTGACTTCAGCAAGACAGACACGTCTGCCGAAGTATAAATAATGTCCTCAAAAATATTTTCTAGATAATAAAGGTTTTCCAAACCTAGTTCATTTAACAAAGTAGCAAGTAATGGTCCTTGGTACATGCATCAACCGATGCAGTACAATGCAGCGACATGTGAGCTGGGAAAGAACATCTCGTGACGACGACTTTCGAAGACAGGCTATGAATCGAAATCGCTCACGACCCAAAATCGATAGAATTAATGGAAAAAGTCAATTTACCTTGCTTTCATGAAATACACAGAAATATCACGCCTCCCGGCATGTGCAAATACACTAGAGGTATTATCCCGAATAAACGAAATATCCATAAGAGGACTACACATCCCTGACAGAACAAAAAATAGCGGAGATCCCCTCTTCAACGAGGCATCTCTTTCGCCATTCCAAATCGCTCACTCCACTAGTCGTGGGCGGAAACCGATCGACCAACAAGCAAGACAAGTCATGCGCAGTCCAGCGCAAAATGACCACAGCTCAAACTTAACTGCATTCGATACCAACGCGAGAAGACAAATGCTTACCGAGAAAAGTGGCTATAAATTTCAAGCAGTTGTTGCCCTTGCGTTATAAAACAGATATTGAAATAAAACGATGTTGCGAGAATTTATCACGCAACATATCACCACCTCCTCCCGATAAAAAAAAAATGTGGAACATATTTTTTTTTTCCAATATCAAAGAGCATGCGATAAGCGGCTCAAAACGCACGAATTATGCGCTGACAATTAACTAAATTGCCAAACAATAGGCTAATTATAGAGTGTCTGGTGAGGATATACCTCAACAGAAAAATAAATATGTCTCAAAAAATATTCACATCGGGGAGGTGTCACCAACACACATCACGTTAGCATGTAAACACAATATACGTATGCAAGTTACTATAATCATCATTAAACAGCATACTCTAATATTGTCTTTAAAAATGGATGTACAAATCTGATAGGAAAATTTAAATAGTACATTCTTTGACATGTAATGACATAAGTACATAGTAAAGTTAAACTACATGACGATCCAGGATATATGCTCTGGTATTCCGAGGGTAAGTACACAATCTAGAACTCGTCATGCTTGAAACTAGTAAGGTAAGTCCTCAGCTCAACAATGACATTCTGAGAAAGTACAAGCAATATAATGCTAATTAATAACTAATATGCTTCATAAGGTACAATACATTATTAATAATTGTGGCTGTTTAGTAAACTAACGGCCCTTATATTAACTACTCAGTCCTCCTCTATCATTTTAAAAAACGAACAGAAGAAGATGACAACAAAGCACGATAGTGTGTACATATAAAGTAAGTACAGATGTGCTAATCTATTGTAGAAATATAGGTGTGTTATGACTCTGTAATATATAGAAATATAGGACAGAAGTATTAGTTGGAGTCATGTGGGCATCTAGACAAAATGTCAGCCATCATATTATCCGCACCACGGATAGCTCGTACCGTGAAGTGAAAAGGTTGAAGAGCTATAGCATATCGAGTGGATCTCGAACTCTTCAAATTCTTAGTCTGAATAGCTGTAAGAGCTTTCTGATCAGTCTCTAGAATGAAATGTGCGCCCAGGAGGAATCTTTGTAGTTTTAGAATTGACCAAACCATCGCTAACAACTCACGGTCTAAAACCGAGTAGTTCCTCTCTGCCGCATTTAGTTTTCTAGAAATGTACATAACAGGATGCAGAGTATTTGCATCTTCTTGCATCAGTGCTGCTCCAATCCCAGTGGATGAAGCATCACTCCGAAGAACAAAAGTCCTATCAAGAGTAGGTAATCTTAAGATGGGAGGAGAAGAAAATATATTCTTGATTTGTTCTAGTGAAGATTGGCATTCTTCAGACCAACGGACCAGATTAGGCGAACCTTTCTTCAACAATGTTGAGAGAGGTGCCATGATCGAAGATAAATTTGGAATAAATCTACCATAAAATTGAATTAAACCTAAGAGACTCCTAACTTGTTTCTTCGTTTTAGGAACAGAGATGTTCAGTATTTTGGAAGTATTGTGGTCTTCTGTCTTCAAGAGACCATGACCAACACGATGACCCAGGAAAGAGATTTCACCAAAACCAACAAAAGCTTTAGAAGGTTTTGCTGTCAAATTATTCTCACGTAGAGTGGACAGTAAGTCATATAACCCTAAATAGTGATCTTCCCAGGTATCACTGAAGAGACAGATGTCATCTAAGTATGCGATGACATCCGAACGATGTGACAGAATTCGACGCATCATGCGAACGAAAGTGGCAGGGGCGTTCATGAGACCAAAAGGCATAACATTCCATTGAAATAGACCCCTAGGTGTAGAAAAAGCAGTAAGAGGTTTGGCATGCTCTGCTAAAGGCACTTGCCAATAACCTTTAGACAAGTCAAGTTTAGTGAAGAATCTAGAATTAGAAAGTCTAATCAGTAGATCTTCTAACAAAGGCATCGGTTCAGCGTCGAACTTTGTGACCTGATTCAATTTGCGATAATCAACGCAAAGTCGTATGTTCTTATCCTTCTTCCGGACAATAACCATGGAAGAAGAATATGGTGAAGTCGATGGTTCAATTATATTTAATTGAATCATTTCATCCAATTCCTTTTCCACTTGCGACTGAAAGTGTATAGGAATAGGATACGGCCTAACCCTAATTGGATTATTGTCGGTAAGAATTATGTCATGTTCTATGACATCTGTGTGTCCAGGAATGTCAGTGAGAACATCCTGAAATGTTTGTAACATCGACGAGACTTGTCGATGTTCGTCACCAGAAAGATTAGGAGAAACAGAAACGTTTTTCCAAGATTCCGTGGAATGTAATGGAACCACTGGAAGGGGAAGGTTGACATCAGAGAAGGTAGCTTCCTCATCCTGAATGACAGACAGGGATGAATAATGACCGTGAGGTGCAGGAGCATCATCCGTTGCCTGGAAAATAGGCAGCAAATAGTCCGGACGTTCGTGAAATTCCGAAAGCATGTTTATGTGGAAAGTTTTATGCTTTCCATCAATATCGACCACATAGTCAACATCGGAAATCCGAGAGACTATTGCATACGGACCTTTCCATGCAATAAGAAGTCTATTTTCCCTACTGGGGAGTAGGACGAATGCTTTGTCACCTGGACAAAGTTGTCGTAGACATCTATTCTTGTTAGCAAACTGCCTTGCCTTCTCTTTAGCAATTTCTGATGAAGCAGTTGCTAGCTTACATGCCTCAATGATGTTTTGTCTAAGAGCAATGACATACTCATATGAGGATTGAGTTTCATCGCTAATATCATCGGCAGTGATGAGATCGTGTAATAAAGACATAGGGCCGCGTGGACGCGCGCCAAAGACAAGTTCGAAGGGAGAAAATCCTGTGTGTTCATTAGGGACTTCTCTATAGGCAAAGAGAGCCGCGGGTAAAACCCTGTCCCTATCTTGAGGATGATCTTCAGTTATCTTACCAAGCAAAGTCTTGAGCGTTCTATTCAGACGCTCAACTAACCCATTAGACATAGGATGGTAGATACTACTGAGAGATCGTTCAATATGTAAGGTAGACATTACCTGTGACATAGTGTCAGATATGAGTTGAGTGCCATGGTCTGACAATATTTCCCTGGGGAACCCCAAGCGAGAAAATATCAACCAAAGAGCATCTGCGATATCTGTAGTAGATATGCTCTTAAGAGGAATAGCCTCTGGCCAACGTGTGCACATATCGACACATGTAAGGATAAACTGATGTCCTCTGGCCGACTTGACCTTAAAAGGGCCAATAATATCTATGGCCATTTTCTGGAACGGCCGAATAGGAATGTCAGCAGCCTGGATAGGCGCAGCATGTCGTGGTCCTCTAGATTTGACCTCCTGACATACCTTGCATGATCGGCAGTAAATACGAATGTCCTTATTGACAAAAGGCCAAAAGAAAGCCGCAAGGACTCTCGACTTCGTACGGGAAAAAACCCATATGTCCAGCACATTGCGAGTCATGAGCATGTTGTAATATTTGCACTCTCATGCTCTTGGGAACAAGAATTTGCGAATGTGCCGACGTAGTCGAATCTTGTACCATACGTACAAGTACGCCGTTTCTCATTGCAATCCAAGATTTTCTATTTGTATCCTGATTCGGATCACCTTTCTTCGCAAGAACGAAGAATTTTTTTTAAAGAAGGATCTTCTTCTTGCAATTTTATGAAAGAGTGACGAGTAATCACTAAGTGACTATCTTGGCTATCAACTTCATTATCACTATTCAGTGAAGTTTCGGGTGTTTGTAGAGCTTGTGCTCTTGTAACTACTGCATTTGTAGCTTGCATGTTATTATCTTCCCAGGCAGCAATCTGCTGTGGGGTACACTCCCTAACTCCGTGAATACGACCAATAATAAGGTCCGCAATAGGATTAGGTAAGAGACAAGCATGCACATCTCCAGTAAAGAAAGGAGTGGCAATGCGAATTACAGCAGTAGGATATTTTTCTAGAGTGCCGCCAAATGTGACACATTTAATAACCCTTCCTGTAGCACAAGATGGATCTACAAGCGATTGTCTAACACCAATAGTGGTGCATCCGGAATCGAAAAGTAGTGAGACCGGAGTATCATTAACAAGACCCTTATGTAGGATTAAAGAACCCCTCCCGTCATGCGCAACAGCAGCAGGAAGAGCGGGAAGTGGGTGACCACAACTCAAAGTAGTTATGGTACCCGGTTCGAATAAAGTACTGCATTGGGGGCATTTGTTTGCTCTCTCAAAGTCAAAAGCAGAACCAGTGACAGCGTCAAAGTTTTTTATTATCAACAACATGATTACAGGCTCCCTCAGTTTCCTGTTGTACAGCATTAGCCTGCTGATATCTCTTTTTTGTGTGTTGAGATCTACCCCGACTATTATTACCTCTGAAGTTATCAGAGTTATTATTATCTCTGCAGTTATTATTGTCTCTATTGTAATTGTTATCCTGGTTCGAATTCCAGTTTCCACGATTACTATCATGTTCACATTGATGCGAACATCTATTTGTTTGGTTCTGAGGTCTTCGGCAGGAATAACCTCTATTACCATATCCTCTTTTGAAATGCTTATAATTATTAGGGTGATAGTAACGAGTACTATCAGGTTGTCTCCAATTCTTCGACGAAGAATCACCATGAAATTGATTTCCATGATTTTGACAGAAATTACCGCTACTCTTTCTATCAAAATTTTGTTGGGATCTACGAGCAAAGTTTTGGCCATACGGAGCTGCCGAAGCAACTGGTAAACCTTCTTTCACCTTAGAGTTACCCATGGTTATGTGTGGGTGCGCAGTTACGTATTGGCAACAGAAATCTTCCATTTCTTTTATTGTTTTAGGTTTACGTTCATGAAGGAAAGCAAGGAAAGACTCATTGACAGACGACATGACTTTGTCTCTAAGTATTAAGTCCATAAGTCCTTCATAAGTTTTTTTTCCGTCTTAGATAGTTCAACCCATCGTGAGAAAGTAATGCGTATTCTTGCAATAAACTCGGAGAATTCAACTCCATTTTCAGGTAACATGTTTTTAAATTGTAGACGATAGCCGTCTTCATTAAGCTGATATTTCTTTAACAAAGCGGCCCTGACAACCTCATAATTGTTCTTGTCAGGTTCATCCACCATATTTAATATACTTAGAGCTTTACCTGTCAGTATCCCTGATAACTGATAAACATATTTTGCTTTGTCTATGTTATGAGCTGTACATGCTTGTTAAAATCTGTCCAGATAGAACATTATGTCATCACTGGAAGGACTAAATGTTGGTAACTTAATCTTAAAAGTATCATTATTAGCCTTACCAGAAGATGAACCCTTGTTTGAATCATTACCATTACTCATGCTCGTCAATTTCAATTTTTCCAACTCTAAAGCTAAGACCTTTTCTTCATGTTCCATTTTTGCTTTCTCTTTCCTCTCATCAGACTCTCTCTGTAATCTTCTTTCCTCAGCCTGAGCCTCTTTTTGAAGTCTTTCATTTTCAGCTTCTTTTTCAAGTCTTTTATTTTCAGCCTCTTTTTCAAGTCTTTTATTCTCAGCCTCTTTTTCAAGTCTTTTATTCTCAGCTTCTAGCTGTAGCTGGAGTTTTCTCTCCTCAGCTTCTGATTCCCTTTTTTGTTTTTCCATTTCCATTTGGAATCTTTTTTCATCCACCTGCATCTGCAGTTTCTTTTGTTCAGCTTCCATTGCTTTATCATATCGAGCAGTTGCAAATTCTTCTAACTTATCACCAGTCTTGCCAAGCAATTTACCCTGCTCAATAAAGTGCTCAAATGTAGACATGTTGTCTAACATATGAGTCCAAAACCTGAAATAATTAACTAATTTATTTCAAACCTAAGTGTAACAAGTCTTAATTAAGCACTTGTATATTCACATCACATTATATTATCCCAGTCTCTGTGGGAAACAAGTCTCCAATCAAAGAACTTGTATATGAAATATCAGCACTCAATTCTTGATCATAAGTGCACTTCTCATTAAATAGTGCACGACACTATTCATCATTCATTTATCATCAGTGTAGTAGTAACAGTGCATTAGCATAGCCCATTAACTAATTACCATAACTGTAAACAATGACTATGTAAACACATGCAGAATGTAAACATTGAAAATGTAAACAATACAAACAATGTAAACAATAACAATGTAAACAATAACAAAGATCAGCAACAATACAAAAACTTTCGCAGAAATCAACTAAAAATAAAGCAGAAATTAATGAAATATCACAAAAAATGTGACGATATCTGCGCTATAATTAAACAAAATACATGACACCACAGTGTATAAACAAAAATGTTGTATGAAACTAAATTATAGACAAGAGTAGGCTAACAAATACAAACAAATCAAAACAAAACTAAAGAATGCGAAATAATAACGAAAACAATATTAAAACATGTCATCACAGCTAACATAAATAGCAACAGAAGTCGCTTAGCAAATTCCAGTATCGGAAATTTGCAAACCTTACAGAAAACGCTCACAATAGACGACCTCTATGACGTGGCATAATCTAACGGAGACACCACCCAACCGAGAACCCGCTGAAATATAAACATATAAATATACGAATAACATATAAACATATAACATATAGAATGAGATGATACACAGAAGACTCAGCAGAAGTATAAGGGCACAGTTTACATACAAACAGGCCACTTAACTTATAGGCTTCCAATCGTCGAACAGCAGAAAAAACGGATGTCAATCAACGTCCTAAAGAGCGAAGCTCCAACGATGATGGCACATCTGAACTGCTTCCACTGCTAACACGATGGTACAAGAGCTTCTGAAATACTGTGTGTTGAGTTGTTTCGGCACTTGACCTTCTAATCCAAAAGTAAGTTGATGGAAATCGGTACTTGGCCTTCTTCAGAAAACAACCCGTTTCAACCGGCACTTGACCTTCTCAAAAACGACAGCACTGGAACCTTGACAGCAGCAACTTGCTTGACTTGCGTAAAAGATAACAGCAGTCCGAGTTATCCGGCAATATGTAACAACGCCGGGTACTGTCAAATTCTTGTTTCCGTCAAAAGTTGAAATTTTGACTTTTACCGGGCAACGCCGAGTACTTTAAAAATTTTGAAGATGTTGACTGTATTGAAGAATGTTAATTTCTTGAAGGATGCTGATGAATTCTTGTTGAAAATGAAGTGGGTAAGGGACCCCGTGTTTGCTGGTACCAGAATCAAACCAGCTTATGGCCACCAAATGATGCGTGATGCCATATGATGATGGATGGTATCCGCATGTCTGGTTTTGTGTAGTGTGTAGATGTGTTCAGTCAAAACAATGTTCATACAACAATAACAGGGCAATCCACATAGGACGTCAGTAAACTCACGACGTATAAAGTCAATGAGTCTTGAAACAGCCGTTGACGTTTTTCTTCATTATTTATTGTGGACGCCACAGTGACAAAATGGTTACGCAAATGTGTAGGCACATCAAACAGTCATTATCACAGCAACATTCAATACAGCAATAGACGGTAGACAGCATTACAATGATGAGTCAGATGCATGTTATATTTCATAGTGCTGTAAATGTAGTCAGGTGGAAAACTCCATCCTTTTCTATAACAGCCAGGAGATAACCAGATGTATGAGATCAGTTCACTCTCCTTAGTTTGACTTCAGCAAGACAGACACGTCTGCCGAAGTATAAATAATGTCCTCAAAAATATCCTCTAGATAATCAAGGTTTTCCAAACCTAGTTCATTTAACAAAGTAGCAAGTAATGGTCCTTGGTACATGCATCAACCGATGCAGTACAATGCAGCGACATGTGAGCTGGGAAAGAACATCTCGTGACGACGACTTTCGGAGACAGGCTATGAATCGAAATCGCTCACGACCCAAAATCGATAGAGTTAATGAAAAAGTCAATTTACCTTGCTTTCATGAAATACACAGAAATATCACGCCTCCCGGCATGTGCAAATACACTAGAGGTATTATCCCGAATAAACGAAATATCCATAAGAGGACTACACATCCCTGACAGAACAAAAAATAGCGGAGATCCCCTCTTCAACGAGGCATCTCTTTCGCCATTCCAAATCGCTCACTCCACTAGTCGTGGGCGGAAACCGATCGACCAACAAGCAAGACAAGTCATGCGCAGTCCAGCGCAAAATGACCACAGCTCAAACTTAACTGCATTCGATACCAACGCGAGAAGACAAATGCTTACCGAGAAAAGTGGCTATAAATTTCAAGCAGTTGGCAGCAGGCGGGATGACTTTTTATATAAGAAAATACTCAGTGTGCAGGTGGAGCAGCAGGCGGGATGACTTTGTATATAAGAAAATACTCAGTGTGCAGGTGGAGTATTAGGTGGGGTGACTTTGTATATAGGGAAAATGTGCAGGTGGAGCATTAGGTGGGGTGACTTTTTATATCAGAAAATACTCAGTGTGCAGGTGGAGCAGCAGGCGGGATGACTTTTTATATAAGAAAATACCCATTACGCAGGTGGAGCATCAGGCGGGATGACTTTTTATATAAGGAAAATGTGCAGGTGGGGCATCAGGCGGCGGGTGATGACATTTTATATAAGGGATTGAGGTGGAGCAGCAGGTGTTGGTACATGACTTTTTATATAAGGAATTGAGGAGGAGGAGAGGAGGAGGCGCATGACTTTTTATATAAGAAAATACTCAGTGTGCAGGTGGAGCAGCAGGCGGAGGGGGATGACTTTTTATATAAGGAATTGAGGAGGAGGGCAGGCGGAGGTGGATGACTTTTTTATATAAGGAATTGAGGAGGAGGGTAGGAGGAGGTGGATGACTTTTTATATAGTAATATATTAGTGTTTATATTTAGATAACAAGAAGAGACTATATTTAGACTTGAGACATGACTTTTATATAAGGAAAACGGGCAGGTGCGCTGGAGGGGCAAGATGGCGGGATGACTTTTTATATAAGGAATTGAGGAGGAGGGTAGGCGGAGGAAGATGGCGGGGTGACTTTTTATATAAGGGCTTATGAGGAGGGCAGGCGGAGCAAGATGGCGGGAGGACTTTTTATATAAGGAATTGAGGAGGCGGGTAGGCGGATGCGGATGACTTTTTATATAGTAATATATTAGTGTTTATTTTTAGATAACAAGAGGACGTTATTTATAGACATATATTAATTCTGCAGGAGTGATGCAGGGGCAAGATGGCGGAATGCCTTTTTATATAAGGGAAATGTGGTGGTGCTTTGTGGTGACCCGTGACTTTTATATAGCACTATATTAGTTCACTAATAGTGTGTTGTGGTCGAGTGGAGGTTTTTTTTGTGTGGTGGGGGTGATGAGGCATGGGTGTAATGTACCAGGTGGGGTTAGGTTAGGGGTGATATTTTTGTGTGATGTGCTATGGTTTTGGATGTGGAAGAGAGATATTTTAGATGTTGAGGGGAGATGTGGTGACGTTGTCAGGATGCATCTGTGTACATTTTTGGGGTGTAGCAGGCGAGTGGACCAGCATTGAGAGGTGGGAGTGAAGAGGCGTCGGTGACGAGGTACGGGTGTAATGTAGCAGGTGGGGTTAGGTTAGGGGGATATTTTTTGTGTGATGTGGTATGGTTTTGGAGGTGGAAGAGAGATATTTTAGATGTGGTGACGTTGTCAGGATGCATCTGTGTACATTTTTGGGGGGTGGCAGGCGAGGGGACCCGCGTTGAGAGGTGGGAATGAAGAGACGTCGGTGACGAGGTACGGGTGTAATAATGTAGCAGGTGGGTTAGGTTTAGGGCGGATTTTTGTGTGTTGTGGAATTCTTTTGTTACGTGTGTTGTTGTGTTTGTTTATACAGTCTACAACCGCGTGACTTTTATATAACGAAAATGTGTTGGAGGAGCCCATGGAGGAGCAAGATGGCGGGATGACTTTTATATAAGGAAAATCTGGAGGAGCGATGGAGGAGCTCTGGAGGGACAAGATGGCGGGGTGACTTTTTATATAGGGAAAATGTGCAGGTGCAAGATGGCGAGATGACTTTTTATATAAGGAATTGAGGTGGAGCATCAGGCGGAGGGTGATGACTTTTTATATAAGAAAATACTCAGTGTGCAGGTGGAGCAACAGGCGTTGGTGATGACTTTTTATATAGGAAAATACTCCGATGACTTTTTATATAGTAATATATTAGTGTTTATTTTTAGATAACAAGAAGACGTTATTTATAGACATATATTAACTCTGCAGGAGTGATGCAGGGGCAAGATGGTGGGATGACTTTTTATATAAGGAATTGAGGAGGAGGGTAGGAGGAGGCGGTAGCTCGCTGTGTATATATATATTATAATAAGATATTTATATATATATATATATATATAATTGATAAAGGGTGTGCATTTTGCTATACAACTGGTAGATAATGTTTGTCGTAGCTTTTATCAGGTAGGTAATAGATGTTTATATTGCTGTCTGAGCCGAGATGATAGTGATGACAATGTGAAAGTAAGGGGTAAGAAATAGTTTTATCACAAGGTGATCGTGTGAGAGAAAGGACAGTCTCTGGATAGAATAATCTATCACACAACACGAAGTGATTAAGTGTTTAATCCGTTGGGGAGCGGGTTGAAGACCGGAACTGTAAGTTTTACCGAGACCAGCCTTTGTTACTCGTGTGATTTAATTACCAAGGGGTGAATGTTATTTGTTATTTGTATATTTTTTTTTTGACAAGAGGCAGAAATTTGATTACCAAGAGGGCGATATTATTTTTTTGACAAGGGGCAGTATTTTTGGTAAGGGAGAGTCTTTTTTTGACAAGAGCAGAAATTTGATTTACCAAGAGGGCGACATTTTTTTGACAAGGGGCAGTATTTTTTGGTAAGTGGCAGTCTTTTTTTGACAATAGGGAGAAATTTGGTTACCAAGAGGGCGACCTTTTTTTGACAAGGGGCAGTATTTTTTTGGTAAGGGGCAGTCTTTTTTTGACAATAGGGAGAAATTTGGTTACCAAGAGGGCGAACTTTTTTTGACAAGGGGTAGTATTTTTTTGACAAGTGGTGAGAAATTTTTTAAAGAAGTATTTGACGGTTGATCTAATTACCTATAGGTTGGCCATTTTGGGGAGGCCTGGGAGAAAATTTTGGGATCGTCTTTGGTGTTTGGAAGAAAACCTTTCATAAAGTTTGAAAATAAGCAAGAAAGAAGTCCTCACTACCTTCCATCTACCGTTTCTGTGGCACATCGTCGGTATTTCGTCGAAAGATAAAGTGTACAAACTCAAAGGAACATAAACTACTTTGGTAAGTCATATCTAAAACGTTTGTTTCTACTATTGCTCTCTTGTGTTTTGAGGTTGTCTGCAATGACGTGAACAGAAATAAGTAACAGTTTTAGTCTTACACAGGTAAATCTCGTTGTAGATAAGTTTTTTTCGTCTACCAATACTAAAGAAAACTCTGCCTGTTAGCTATTTTATTACGTTTTTTCTAGCTAGCTATATTTAGACCTAACAGTACCCTCTATGGTACGAGGATTTTAAAACGAGTCAAGTTTTACGCGCGCTGTTTCACACTGGCCATCAAGCCTGTTTCTTTCTAGTGAGGTTACAAGCACGTGGTTGTTGCGTTTTCTTAAAATGTTTGAAACTGACTCTAAACTTTCATGAAATACACAAAAAGCTCCGTAAATAATGAATGAATGAAACATATGCGATTAGTAGATTTTTAAAAAAAAAATCCTCCCCTATCCTACATCCCACTATACGTAAAACCGCCACTCACGTCAAAAAAAAAAAACCTTAGTAACATACTACATAGATAACAAAGTTCTGCTGATATCACTTTTGCGTAGTGTACCTAGACCTAAACTTGCGTGACACACAAAAAGCCCGTGTTATTGGTTACGCATACACAATATTATAGATATAAGACCTTAACAAAACTATTTAAAACCTTACGGATAACTGATAATGACAGACTATCAAACCAAGAAAAGCTAACACGAATTATTTGTAATTCTCATCTATACTTATACACAAACACTGGGTGGTAGAAATGTTGTTCGGCAGCCCATCGCTTATCGATTAAGCTTCTGGGTAATCAAGCAGCTGTTATCACGAGTCGTGTCTGAAAAAGAATTATTTTAGGTTGACATATTGTGTTCTTTTAAAAGAATTATATATTTATTACACTTAAAGACTCTTTGTTATCTATGCTGCCTAAAATATGACATGTATAAATATCGTGTGTATACATATTAATATCTGTTTAAACATATGTTGTATAATTACTGTATAAAAAGACAACACCACCCCGCGTCACACAAAAATGGTATAGCCAAGCTCTAATACTTCTCTGTCGTCTCTAACTCTGGACACCCACCGCTTCATGTTGGCCCTAGTACGATCAAGTCTCTAACCCTTCACACCGCCTCTTCATGCAAGACCTAGTGTAGTTAAGTCTCTAACACGTCACCCACCCATCTTCCTGCTGGTCCTGCTATAGTGTCGTCTCTAACACATCACCCCCCACTCTTCAGGCTGCTCTAGTACAGTCAAGTCTCTCACATTTCACTCCATCTCTTCACAGTAACCGTAGTATAGGTAAGTCTCTAACCCTTCACTCTCTCACAAAGAAAATAAGCTTGTAAATTTAAGAGGCGAAACATTTAGTATAAGATTTCCTGATAGCGACCGCTAAAATGTATCTTAGAAAAAAAAATGTATGACCAAGACAAAGGAAGAGATCAATAGCCAGGTGTGTGTATTTTTTCTTTATTTATTCAGTCACCGCCTTCCACGCGAACTCAACTTAGAACACGGGGATAATCGATAAGAAATTTCATTACAGACCATGTTTAATCAGAACGAGATGTGTTTGCTTAAACGACCCCTTGTCGAAATATAGACAGGTATTCATATACACGATGTTACAGCAGTTATACGCTAAATAGTCATATACACATAGGTGAATAATAGGAAGACTTTGAGATTTTTAGATAATAAGAAACTGATAATAGGGAGACGAATGTTACAGCAGTTATACGCTAAATAGTCATATATACAAAGGTGAATAATAGGAAGACTTTGAGATTTTTAGATAATAAGAAACCGATAATAGGGAGACGATATATTTAGACTTTGAGATAATAGGAAGACGATTTATTTAGATAAACGGTTTATAAAACACTAGAATAATGTCCCTCTGTATGTGAAATACATATTGTTTGAAAATACGGGTGTTGAATATATAAAAAAATATATCCAGAACTTAATAAGATACAAATGACAGCTTAAAAAGCAAGCTTTAAAATATCTGATAACTAAAAAAAGAAATGTACCAAACAAAGAGAGAGAGAGAGAGAGACAGAGAATAGGCAGGACGTGATTCGTCGATGTATTGTAGAAAGACAGAGAGAGAGAGAGACAGAGAGAGAGAGAGAAAGACAGAGAGAGACAGAGAGAGAGACAGAGAGAGAGAGAGAGAGAGAAGACGATATAGGTAACAAAAGAAGTATACACAAGGTATGCGTGATGCACCGCACACAACCCGGGAGGGCAGACCCAGTTTTAACTGGGCACCAGAGGAACTCTGGAACGGTTAAGGAGGCCGCCACGATGGTGGTTACACCATCGTGGCGGCTGACTTAACACCATGTGCATCACGTGACATGACCACACCACTGACTGCATGTTACATTTGTATGCGGCGAGATAATCCAGTCTTATCGTGTTCACTCATCGTCCTTCAGCTCTCACGGGAGCAGGGGACAAATAAACTCATGCCAAGATTCCCTGTCCCGTGCCATCATCTCACCATGTCCTCTCTCATTCCCTCTGCCTGACGTAAGCTCTACTCCTCCATGTGCCCCTCTGTTTCTACCGCGGACTCCAGAATAAGGTCCGTCCAGCAACATCGACAGTAGGTTTACTAAACGTATGTCCCATCCACGGCCAACAGCTTTCTCTCACGTCCGCTACATCCGGTACCCGTCTAGTTCCTGCCACCATCCTTGCACTGGTATTATCTCCGCAATACTGCAGTCCTCTATTCCATGCACGCCGGATGTGAGCTCACACACAATTGTTAAGCCAAAATGCTCGCGAAAAATGTATGTCCGTGCCATCCCCTATATATTAATTGCCTTAACAGTAAACGTTTTTGTGTCTTATCGTTTCCCACAAAACTTGTATTTTTTGCATGGTGCGTTCTGGTCTGTGAACGTTATTGCGCATCAGAATTCGCAATTTCTTTCCGTCTTGAATAATGATGGATGTTTGATTTTGTCACCGATTGCCTCCCCGTAGCTCTGCAGTAGTGGTCCACCAGTGGCCAACACTCAAGGGTATCTAATATGTTCACTCTCAGACACCATCTTTAATATGTTCACTCTCAGACACCATCTTTAATATGTTCTCTCTCAGACACCATCTTTATTATGTTCTCTCTCAGACATCACCTTGAATATGTTCACTTCAGACACCACCTTGAATATGTTCATTTTCAGATATCCCCTTGAAAATGTTCATTTTCAGACACCACCTTTAATATGTTCTCTTTCAAACACCACCTTTAATATGTTCACTTTCAGGCACCATCTTGAATATGTTCAATTTTACACATCACCTTGAATTTGTTCACTTTCAGACATCACCTTGAATATGTTTTTTTTAGACACCACCTTGAATATGTTCACATTTAGAAACCACCTTGAATATGTTAACTTTCAGACACCACCTACAATATGTTCTCTTTCAGACGCCACCGTGAAAATATTCACGTTCAGACACCACCTTGAATATGTTCACTTTTAGACATAACCTTGAATATGTTCATTTTCAGACATCACCTTGAATACGTTCACTTTCAGACATCACTTTGAATCTGTTCACTTTCAGACAACACCTTGAATGTGTAGAAGAAAGCAGTGGTCAGTTTGAGGCTGATGGTATCTCTGTAGAGTTTTTTTTTTTCAGGAATGGTCCTGGTGATGTCCGGATGTACATTCTCTGTTGCTCATATGTTGGACATCTTTGAAGCAGACGTTCAGCAGTCATTTTATCAGTGCCAAATTTACACACATCAGTAATTCCTATCTTCAGCTTGTTGAATAGAAGGTGTACCAATCTGTTGTGACCTGCCCCAAGTCTAAAAACTTCCATTGTTCACTTTTGCTGAGCTGATAATGTGCATCATTTAATTTAATTTTTTTTTTTTTTTGGTGGCCTGGAGAATTAGGACAGAGGAGCACGCTGGAAAATAAATGGCGCACCAATTTAGAATTCCCCATAAACTCATTAACATAATTAATAAGACACTAGAAGAAGATGAATTACGAGTACTTTACGATGGTAAACATGCAGAGATCTTTGAAGTAAGAGTTGAAATGAGACATGCCTCTTGTCAAGTAATATTCCATCAATTGAAAAGTTTTAATTCAATAATTCTTTGTGACTGGAAGTAAGTGTTTTCTTATTTAGAACAAATCCTAATATACGGAAATAGTCATGGACAATTAGTAAAGAAGTAGAAAAAACAATAAAGGTCAGAGAGATGTGGTTTTACAGAAGAATGTTTCAAATACCAAGGACAGCTAACAAAGATTAATGAGGATGTCATGGAAGAGGCCAACTCATAAAGCAAACTTATGTCTTATGTTAGAAGTACGTCATCATCTTTCTAATGACATGTTATGAAAAGAGCTGGAATATATCGTCACAACAGGACAGATTGACAGAAAAATGAGGACAATAAAGAGAGCATAAACTGGACAGGTTAACATCGTGGCATGGACAGAAGTCAACAACAGAACAGATACATATTACAGGGTACAGGAAGTTGTGAAGAGACATGATCGTCTACGACACAGGTCATGGTACTTGTAGAAGCAGAAGAAAAAGAATACATTTTGTCTCATCGTCTCTTGTTACTTGTGATAGACTGGACTATGGAGGCAACTATATCAACCGACAGAAATGAAATTGAGTGGACTGACAGAACAGCTTGACAATCCTGATCATATTCATCCTCATCATCGTGGCGTAATCGTCTCCCCTGCTCCGCTGTAGTGGTCACACAATGGCCAAACTTAGAGTATAATGTTGAGGGTATTCAAAGGTATCAATCTGCGCTCAAGATTACTCTTGATATATAAACAGAAGAATGATTGGTTGGTTTTTTAAGGACTATCTTCATTGCACACGGACAACTCTATCAGTGCTCCAATCTCCTCCCTTAGATCACACAAGGAAAATCTCAGCACAGTTCAAGAAATCCGTAGCAATGTGTTTAAATAGGAAATAGGAGAATGATGCTTCTATTTAAGGGGACTTCAAAGAATGTTAAAGAAAAGCAAGCACAACAACTAAGATCATCTAAGCTGTCGTGAACTTATATTCTCCCGCCCCTTCTGTGAGAAAATTAATTTTTGACTCGTGGATTTTGAACCCTCAGATGAAAGTGATTCTTCTTCTTCTCTTTCGCACACTCTGAGACGTCCACTTGAATGTTTTCATAGAAAGCTGTAGGTAGGTTGGTGCTGTTTGAATCTCCGCAGAGTCTTTCCACGAACAGTACTCGTGTTGGAAATATGCGCTTTCTCTGTTCCGCATATGTTTGGCAACTTTGCAGCAGATGTTCAGCAGTCATTTTATCAGTGCCACAGTTACACTGATCGGTAGTTCCTATCTTTAGCTTGTTGAATAGATGGTATCTCAATATGTTGTGGCCAGTGCGGAGTCTGAAGATTACCAGCAACTATTAATTTTATTGTTCTATATGGTTCTCTACTTAACACAAAATGAGTCATACAGGTGCAGACATACAATTCACTCAATAGTGATTAATCGAACTACAGCTTTAAAGTTACAAATCAACAGGTTTAATAATCACATGAGTTTAACAAGATTTCAAATAAATAAGGTTGCTTATGAAAAGAAAAGATGATATTGATCATCTTAGGATGATTTAAATTGTGGTCGACTTACTGAAAAGATTTGAAATGACCTTTGTTTGATGTGTTATGATAGTTAACTTCCGGTGATGTGTTATGATAGTTAACTTCCGGTGATGTGTTATGATAGTTAACTTCCGGTGATGTGTTATGATAGTTAACTTCCGGTGACTAGTCTGATGCTGTTGTCTGGCGTCGACTGCTGGCAACTTGTACCACAAACGGACAATAAACTAAGAGGACAAGAAATGCTTTTTTTTTTTTTAATTTTCGGTCCATGATATGAGTATCAGTTGCCTGCCACTTCTATGTATCACTTTCATCTTTCTCACTAAAAGTTACCCTCTCTGAGTGTTAAGTGTACTCCCAGTGAGTCGGATTAAAGTGCTTTTGGAAAGCGGAAGACAACAGTTGAAAAAAAAATATATATATATATATATATATATATATATATATATATATATATATATATATATATATATATATATATATATATATATATATATATATATGAAATGTGGTAAAGTACTTGTATAATAACTATGTACATCATGATATCACCATCGACTCCCTGCTCTGTATATAATCTGGGGCCACTCTGCTGTTGGTTCCTTATAAATAAACCCGCACGAAGCAGTCACTATCTTTTGCAGTAGTGGTTCGTGTGTCGAGTCATTTAAAGTGTGAGGTTGCCAGCCTCATTTGTAACTGTACACCATCAAGCAAATTATACATGTCAAAATGCAAAATATGGTATACTACATTACATATTAAAACTTACCCCGAGTTTTTCGTCGAATTAAACACATAATTTTTGCACAGGTGTTATGATTAAAATTCATAACGATTGTGCCTATTATATGTAGCTCAACAGGGCTCTTTGTTTGTTTATTTTATGTGTGGTCACTGCTAAAGACGGGTAGTGACGTTAAGCCGATATGCTTGGCTGGCTCACGTGAAACTAGAGGAGCAGAAGTGCGGGGCCTTATACGATTGTGTGTCATGGCGAGTGGATGTATGTGTTTGAGCTCCTTATTGTTGAAGTGTTTATAATGGAGTTCTGTTATCACTAATACATCAAGATCTTCGGTGAGATGTATCTAGTTATTTAGTTATCTGTATTGACTAAAGTATAATTGCTCAGTGTCGAGTGTTAAGAGATATAAATCATATTGAGAACTAAATGACAGCGTTCCTGACATGCATCCAACTTACCTATAAATATAGAAGAGGTGTTAAGAATAGACAGACCTAGGGAACTGCATAATAGAGTCAAACAATATTTAATACGGACAAAGGTTAATATATAGTGGCTGGGAATGTGAAGGTCTGATGCTGTTCTTGCAATGCCTTTGACTTTTAACAGATGAAAGTCAATTAAATATCTGTTAAAGTCAGTTATATAACTGGAAACACCAGGCCTTTACACCCCTCCACTTTAATGTTATACTTGTTCTGAGTTTCTTCTTGATTTTGTTCGTTTATTTTTTTCTTATTTATTTAACGTGTAAGCATAATTGTGATTGTCCCTATTTACAATGATTTGACAAATGTGATGCCACTTTCTCATATCGGCAGTTGTTCATATTATTTGGAATTGAAAACAATATATATCATAATTATAACCCATCAGAGGTTGAACGGGATATTCGTCTTCATTAATTTTTAAAAAAAAAAGTTAATATCCACGGGTTTTTTGTTGTCATTTTTTCAGGTAATAAACTACCAGGACGCTATGATGGTTTCTATATTTGAGAGAGCATGATGTCATCCGTTGATAATAGAAGATGGGTGGACTTTTAAATGGTCTGCAGATGCCATACTCCCCCCCCCCTCCCGCCCTACTCCCCCCGATCTCATGGGTGGTGAGATCAGATGCCTAGCCTTCTCGGTAAATTAATATGAAACAAACATAAAGGTATGTTCTTAGGCACTCGTAAGAAATAAAGAAGTAGAATACTAGACAACAGAAAAACAACAGATATGAGTGGCTTACTAGTAGGTCAAGTGTGCATGTTGCGCACGTTAACAATTCATCGGAAATTGGAAATCGATGGCAAAATTTACAAAAATGAGAAAACCTATCCACCCAAATATATATTAATAGAATGTGTGATTCCTGTATATACACATTCGGATCCTCGCAGGTGCTACGGAGTTTGTGCATTGTGCTGAGATGCTCCTTGTGTGATCTAAGAGAGGAGATCGAAGCACTTGTGGATTTGTCTGTGTTCACCAGACGATGATGAGTACCTATCAATGAGAATATTGAACAGTTGAGTAGTGCGCACCATAATCACGCACTGAATGGCATACAAAATGAACACAACTTAAACGTGTAACTGAAAGCGTTCATAAATTGTGTTATCACCACAGGTTAGTTATTCCGTCACGTGTTTTATTATTGTACTATATTAATTCATTGCCATGTTTATATTAGTGCAGTTGTTTGATTCGTCCTGCCACACTGGTCTCTCCAATCTTTGATTTAACAGTAAGCACCTGTTGTCATAGAGCTACGGCTGATCTAAGTCTAGTTATTGTTATTGTTTATCAGAATCGACATCATTGCAATCCTGGAAAACCCATAGGTGGTCAATTGCCCTCAGTATATGTCGAAGAGTGTGAATGCTAACTTTTCCTGTAGCTCGCTGGTTGTACACACGACGGATGCATCCTCTCATACGTCCATCTCTACAAGCCTTACGTTTGATGCCAAATTCCAACAGTCTTCACCTTGATGATTCATCTATTGCAGTGTCATTCTCTAACAGGCGATCATTAATTGTTCTCAGTATCTCTCCCTTATCCATATCCAGTAACCACACTATGGGTGCTCTTGAGGCTAGTCTGTCAGCTCTCTCCTTGTCGCGTACCCTTGCATAACCAGGTAAATCCACCAGTTCATGCAGATTCGAAACTTGTCCTGCAGTTGGTCATATTATTTGGAATTGAAAACAATATATATCCTAATTATAACCCACCAAAGGTTGAACTGGATATTTTTCTGTATTAATATATAAAAGAAACTTGTGCCCAGATGTCTGGACACGCGGTGTTTAAACAGAGGATTTCAGTTATCAAACGAATTCTCGCATCGCCTATGTTGCGATGTCCCCGCTGGACTATAGTGTCTAACGAACATGTGTGTTCTGAACGATAACGCTTTATCAAAGCGTAAGGTGGGAAATATTAAAGGTGTGATTAGAGTTATACTTACGTGCAATGTGTGATGACATATTAAAGTTACACTTAAGTAAAAGGCGTGATAATGAAAGATCACGTGAACAATTAATAGAAAGAGCAAAGAAGGGCAAAAAAGAAAATAAGAACGATGACAAAGAAGGTAAAAGACGATGAATGAAAAAGATCTCATCATCACACATACATGCACACACACTTACACACACACACACAGCAATCATCCAGGCCTTCTGGTTTTATATTTATTATTATTATTGATATGTTAAGGCCTAAAAACCCAACCCCTGCAGGCCGCAGCAGAACAGTCCCAACTAAGATGGTTTGGCCATGATGGGCTGCCACGGCAGTTATGGGAGTTTAAGAGCCAGGGCTCGAGACCTCGAGGACGATCCAGAGTCCGCTGGGAGGACAACATTAGACAATATGTGAAGGACCCAGGACTAGTATAGAACCAGGCCAGGAGGAAGACAACCGATAGGATAGTATGGCGCTGTCTCTTCCAAACCTCTATATCTCACGGTAGAATAGGAACGACTAAGTAAGTAGTAAGTAAGTATTATTATTTTATATTACGCTTGATTTTTATTTTAAATTTTTATTTAAGTATACTTCCAAGTGCAATAAAATCTTATCTTGCAATAATCCAATTTTTAAAAAAAAATTAATCTTGCCGTTTGTAATCTTGTTTTGATACAATTCTTTGTTCCTCCAACCGTGTGTATATTTCTGCCAAGATAAAAGTACCCATCTTGTTGAGATATTTCTTCAAGTGCAGTCCTGGTATTAACAGCGAAATGTATTCTCACAGTCTTTGTTCATCCCTGTGCATACGCAGATTCAATAGTTGTGATCTCTACTGCAGTATTTTAATTTTGTCTTGCTTCTAGTTACGATAAGGGGACAAAAGAGTCAGACCAGCAGCAAAATCTACATCGTCAGGTTTTTTTTTGTTGTTGTTAGCGTTCATTTAATTCAATTTCTGATAGATGATGTCATTGTTTGAAAATCTAATCATCAGCTATTAGGAATACAAATAGCGACCAAAGGCATCTCAGTGATGATCTCAAAGGAACCTGTATGTTGCTCATCATAGAAAGGTCTGCATTTCATTCATAGACGACAGACAAACGGCACCCGTTGTATGGTAACATAGCTGACATCAAAGGAGCAAGAATAAAGAAAGGCATGTCATGGATGGCACAAGCACAAACAATGATCAAGCACAGTTAAAAATATATTCAAACGGGAAGAGTGAGTATGTCAGATGAGAACTGGATTAACTATTAGCAAGCAATCTTCAGCCTTGGAAGACAGAGTAGAACTTGAGGCAATGGAAAAGCAGAACTGGAAATTAATCAACTGATAAATGTTGATGCCCGGGATAATAATCCCATTGTGTATACAGATGGGTCTGTGGTCCCTGGTGAGAAACCAGGTTGGGGCTTCTCTGCTAGTGTAAAGGGCAGGATCGCCGCCGAACATAGCGGGGCTTACAAGTTAACAACTTCCAGCATGAGATTCGATGTAGAGGCCGCTATTACAGCCTTAAGGTGGCTAACTGATACATCATTAACAAAGGCAGTCATTGTGTCAGACTCTCAGTCCATGCTTCGAAAGGTTCAAAATGGTTGGCTACAGAATGAATAGAAAACATTCATAGAACCTTCGAATTTGCTGGAGCTGGTGTGGATCTACTGTTCAGGTCATGCAGGGGTATGTGGTAACGAGAGAGCTGACAGACTAGCATTAAGAGCAGCCACAGTGGGGACACTAGATATGGATAAAGGAGATGTACTGAGAACAATTAATGATCGCCTGTTAGAGAATGACACTGCAATAGATTAATCATCAAGGTTAAGACTATTGAAATTTGGCATCAAACGTATGGCAAGCAGAGATGGACGTATGAGAGGATGCATCCGTTGTGTAAACAACCAGCGAGCTACAGGAACAGTTAGCCTTCACACTCTTCAACATATTCTGAGGGAGACTGTGCACCTATGGGTTTGTCCGGATTGCAATGATGTCGATTCTCTTCAACAATAGCAATAACAATAACTTTAGGGATACTCCATCGCGTCATCAGTTTTTGTCTTTGTCTACACAAGTAGATCAAACTAATTTAAAATATTGTTCTTACAGAACTAATCTAGAATTATATTTCTACTGGAATGAAACAAAGTTATTTCTCTGTAACTTGCTTCTTTCAGGAGTTTAAATATCTTTTATGCCAACCTGTTTGAATTTGTACAGCTGTTTAACATTTGTTTTCCTAATAGCTTACATAAATTTTCATATCTCCACTAGGCAATTTAACTGAGCCATGATCGTCTCAAGGATTACTACAAGACTGGGTACACCTATGTCGTCTGCAGTCACATATTGGTATTCTAGTTTGGCGCCGATTTCGTACACTCCTTGCCGGTCCGTAACCACAGGTCGGGATTATGTGAGGCTAAGGCCCGAGGGGGCGGAATCCGAAAGTCAGAATATTTCTTTACTTGATCCTTTTCTTGGAAAATGGCTGCAGGTCGGAACTGAAAACCATCAAGCGTTTTTAGCGGCTACAGGTGGGTATTACCTGTGTGTGCTTTTTTTTCACATCGTGTGTCTAATCTTTTCTCTGAATATTTAAAGAGGTCAGCCCTATCATCATCCAATGTGGTGGCAGATGGCTTTATATCTAGATGACGATTAATCATGTGTCACCCGATTGACGAATCTAGCAGAAGGACCAACTCATCTCTAGGTCTAATATTTTTAAAAATAAGATGCATCCTTTATGCCCACAAACAGCTCATTTTATAAATTAATACATTTCTACACGTTCTTAAAACACTTGTTATGTTTACATTGTTAAAACAGTTGAGATATTAATTTTATCACAGTTACATATATACACATAAAAATATCTAGTGTGTTACTCACACGTGGCTTAGCTTGTGTTCACGTCATCAAGGGACAACAACAAATATCACTGCAGATAAAACAAAATGACAAACATCACAGAAATACCAGAGGTGGATTTGAACCTGGGAATATTCCAGACTTTCTCTTTGAGCACTGTATATTACACTGCTGACTTGTCAAGTCTGTCGCATGCGGGTCCTTGGCAGAATACGATCCTTGTTTCCACATTGAAAAGCGAGGAAGCCTTGATAAGCCTACTGCAAGGAAATAAAATGGGACAGACTCAGTCAGTCGGCAATGGTAATATGCCTGACGTAAACTAAAACACATTTCCACAGTTCTCTTAATTTCAAAATCCGACCGAGTTTATTTGACACGTGACACGAAGAGTTTGGAATTTGTGACGTAAATTTGTTTTTCATTTCTTTTTAATGTGTGAGAAATGTTCAACATTTGTTTCTAATAGCGATAATACACTTTTTTTCTAACCCTTCCACCCTAGGGGTTGGGAACAACTATCTTATATACGAGGGGCGGTAAAAAAGTAATGCCTCGTAATTTTTAATTGCATTCAATAGGCAAGAAAACAGATAAAATTCACATTGAAATGTAGCCACAAGTCTGAACTTCAAAAATTTATTTCTCAATGTAGTCTCCGTTATTTGTTACAGTTTTTGTCCATCTTCTCACAAGGGCATGTATCCCCGCACGGTAAAAATGTTTGTCCTTTTTCCTAAACCACTGGCGTACGGCGCGTTTAAGGGTCTCGGTGTCCTCAAAGTGATGTCCGCGAAGATCTTCCTTCAGTGGTCCAAACAGATGGAAGTCAGAAGGTGCAAGATCGGGACTGTAAGGGGGATGTGGTAATAATGTTCAGCCAAATTCTGTAATCGCATCAATGGTGCGTTTAGCGGTGTGTGGCGTGGCATTATCGTGCAACAGTAGGGCAGTTCTCTGATCTTTTAATGGGTAAAGTCGAAGAAGACGACCTCTAAGCTTCTTCAAAGGTCTTTAATGATGTTCTGGACACTGCTTTTACTAGTGGACAACATGGAAGAAAGTTCATCCAGTGTTACCCGACGGTCACCAAGAATGATGCCATCAACTCGATGAATGTTGTGTGGAGTCACTGCGGTAGACGGACGGCCAGTCCGCTTTGCGTCAACCATTGAGGATTGACCTACTTCAGCTTCGTCACAACGATGTACCCAACGTTGGACAGTGCTAACATCCACTGTTGAATCTCCATAAACATTCTTCAAACGTTCGTGGATGCGAATTGGGGTCTCGCCTTCAGCATTGAGGAATTCTATGACATAACGTTGTTTTAACCGAACGTCTTTGTCAGCCATTTTAAAACTGTTACAGTGGTGCCACCTGTTACTGAAACAGGTTGGTAATGCTATACAGTGCAGAAGAGTGTTTGAGGAATCCTGCTAAATTTACAAATTGCACACCGATGCAGTATTTACATACATAAAAAATAGGAGGCATTACTTTTTGACCTTCCCTCGTACATCCCGGGACCGAAGACGCAGCATGAGTGAATGCAGTCAGCAACTCATAGCTTGACTACTTGCGTCAGCGTCAGCGAACCGGAGCTGACCTAGACTCTACTCCACCTCCAAGTGGTGGTCCTGGGAAAAGATGGCATCACTGCAGTCTGGCTGAGAGGGTAGGGATTGAAGAGGGAAGGCAAACCCGGTACCAAACAATGCCGTACTGAAGTCGGATGTGTCGGCAGAAAGGCGCAGATATCGTAGCTTCTCCGTAAACGAACACAACGCAACCAACGTCCTTTTCAGGACGAACGAGGAAGTTGAAGAAGAAGAAATACATTCCAAGATTCCCTCTAGAACAGAGAACTGTCCAACTTGTAGCATTGTGTCAGCCGGACAATTAGCATGTCTGGTTTGTTATACTTGTGTTTGTCTGCTTGGTTGGTGAAGCCCTCTGGGTGCGAAAGACAGCACTGGAACTCACCCCAAATAAAGAAAAAGGTAAAAGAATAAAAACTTGAATCCCTAGGGATCACTATAAACACACAAACAATGGATCACTACAAACACACAAACAAGGGATCACTACAAACACACAAACAAGGGATCACTACAAACACACAAACAAGGGATCACTACAAACACACAAACAAGGGATCGCTACAAACACACAAACAAGGGATCACTACAAACACACAAACAAGGGATCGCTACAAACACACAAACATGGAGGCTACATCCTGAGAAATGTTAGTTTATATCCTGTTGTTTTTTTTAAGTTTTAATCCAAGATGAGAATGTGATTATCTTTTCTTTGTTTACTGATGTTTATCATTAATTGTTTTTAATAATTTTAATCGACTCATGCATTTATGTACGCCTCTTTTCTAACTCTGCCAGGTCATATCTTCGCGTGCACAAGTCACGCGGTTAAGTTTTAGAATATTGTCATAGTCAACTTTTTAATTGTGTAATGTGGTCATGTCCTGTTATGACAAATTTCCTACCACACTGACAATCTTGTTCACGAAGCTTTTCGTGAAATTACTAAAAAGCCTCGTGCATGGGAACTAACTTGCGCTCTTCATGAAACAACAGGCATTCTTCCCAGTATTCTTCAAAGTAGGGGGCGTGTTTTGTTGTTGTTGTTTTTTTCTGTTTTTTTATAAATATTCTTGCTTCTTTTTTCCGTGACAGAATTTATGTAATTTTCCGCATTTTATAATAAGCAGTTCGGGTAAGTATAAATAAGTGTCTCCCATTGCACATTTATATATTTAACATTATTGCTCATCATAGAAGATGCTGTCATGTATTTGTGCCACTGTTTCCATGTCATTAATTTACTTCTGAAGCACAGTGGAAATGCATGAAATAGCAGTGGAAGAATTTAGTGCCGTTATCAGAGCAAGCGACAGAAAACACACAACATAATTAGTTCCAACCATGTTTTGATGGGTCACTTACTCGTATTATTCGAATTATGCAGTTTTAAAAACAGTTTTATTGTGAAGTACATCTTGGGTTACTGTGGCTGGGATTTAAAAACAAAAACAAAAACTACAGAATCAATTTTGTAATTTAGGAATGCCCTGCACGAAATAATATTAATTGTGAGAGAAGCAAAGTGACAAATGTCGAGGAATTGTCACGTCCTGGCCTTTAAATAATGTATACACTGTTTAGAAAACGCAGACTGCGCTGGCTTGGCCATGTCCGCCGCATGGAAGATGGTCACATTCCGAAAGATATATTCTACGGACAACTGGCAGATGGCAAAAGAAAAGTTGGGCGAGCACAGCTGAGGTTCACAGATGTGTGCAAGAGAAACGTGAGGGTACGGGACATAAATCCAGCAACCTGAGAAGATGAAGCTGCCGATCACACTAAGTGGCGATGTTATCTACTGCACCACATCAGATTGGGCGAAAAGAAGCTCTCACGGCAAGCAGACGAGAGGAGAAAACGTTGAAAGGAACACCAGGAAAAAAAGCAGCTGAGGGCTGTCACCTCAGGGGCGCATTCCCATAGTCAGTTATAACTGAACGGGACTGTTATTATTATTACTATTATTATTGAGGGGATGAGGAAGAAGTGAAAGGCTTTTATCTCATCAAAATAAACCAATCTAATGTTTATATTATACATACAGCCATACCACCCCAGGGTCATGCCCGTTTTCTCAACATGAAAATGCACATGACCTACAGTAGATACCGCGATATTTGGACGGTTGAGTCAGGCCAGGTCAACGATGACTTTTTGACGAGAACTGTCTTCAGGCTTGGCAAAACCTACGTACATATTTATGGTGGCGGGAGAACAAGCGAGGTAGCTATGTTTTGTAACTGTTGAACTTCTTCTAAAACTCTGTTTTACTATTGGTCAGTCAGGATTTATCGTCTGCAGTTTTTGTGGCTGTGTTCTGAGTTAAGCAAAATATGATAATTATTTTCTGTAGGATAGTTTGTTGTTGTTTTTAATGCTGAGCATTTCGGAGTTTCTCTCACAAACACATACACTCACACACACGCACGCACACACACACACGCACGCACACACGCACACACATTATATTTAAGGGATCGATAAGAGAGGCAGCAAAGCCAATAAACAACAGTGACTCAACCCAAACAGAAAAGTTTATGGCACCTCAAGAGGTTCATCTGAGCTGATAAACGTATACATCTGCCTATCAAATAGGAAATTAGAAGATCAATTTGCCAACAAAGATTTACGGAACTGAACCAAAGAAGATGTAATCGATATGAGGACTGAAGAAAAAAATTGTGATAGATAGGAAACATTCTGAGCGGACATCCGACCAATATAGTGTAGCCGGGGCAGGTGTTCCTTAGGACTGGAACGGCACCATATTACCTTCATGTGGCAGTGCCGGTATATGCAGTATTTTCAGTTTACTTTACAGAGAGCAGATGTTTAACTGGCCTAATCACCAGAGATTTAGATTTCTCTCTTAAATTTGTGTTACCAGGTTCGATTTTCTTCTCTTAGGTGTTGATGTAGCGAATTTAATTGAAATGGATAGATTTCTTATCTAGATCTCAAAACTGTAGTAATTCACCTTTTCAACAGCGTTCGATTTCATGCAAAACTTTTAATATCTTTCAGCATGAAACTTAAAATTTCAACAAAGTCTGGAATTCAGAACATTTTTACAATAATAAGTATAATAAAATTCTATCATCTCATCAGATGCTTTTATCGATGCAAAAATCCCTTTTTGCATCCTTGTCTCGTAGGCCTACTCAATTGTCAAATATGGCGAACCTTCCCATTCCACAGTGTTCCTTCTTTTAAGTTACAGTCTTATTTTAGGTTCGACGACATTTACCCATCTCCTCAGATTTGTCCTTGATTTCTTTATAATCATAAGCATTCCTTGAGTTAAATGCTTTCCAACACAAGAATATTTTCTACTCTACATGGTTTGAGGTGTAAGACTATTTTTTGCAAATTGACTCAAATCCTCGAACCTAGTTCTGCTGCGACTAGGGTTGGGAGCTCTATTCAAAATACATATTTAACGATTGTCACTACTTACGCCAGTAAGAAATATATATATATATATATAACCACTCAATGTCCTGAAATACACATTTTATAAGAAATGTTGAAGTTTGATTTTCTCAAACTAAGAAATATGTAGAGCTGGACCAGATACGACCTCTTGAGTTGCGCTCTTTCATTCTACTGCCAAATGGCGTCGTTGTTCCACTTTCCCCGGGGTAAATCTGAGCTATCCGATTGGTCAGGGGAAATCACCCAATTATTAGAAATTGCGTGTAGAAGCGACTCTACCCTAAATATGTGACACTATTTATTATTTTCTGTTTCTCATAAAATATAAAATTATGGGGTGGTCTGTGCTTCCTCTGTCTTGTAAGAATATAGTCTGTTTCCAAAGGAACAACGATGTACACGGCCACATATAGATCCCGGGGCTCCGCAAATGTATCCCGTAGGGAGACATTTGAGTACTATCAATAACAAAAATCCATCCCCAAAAATTTCTAAGTTCAAAAAAATTTTTCAGAAAAATTTAAAGTTAAAAAATTTTTCTAAGTCCAAAAATATTTCCAAAAAATTTAATCTAATTCCTATACTGGGGTCCTATGTCTATATGAGGTCGTCTGCTATGTAAAAAAAAACTAGTAGTGGACATCAACTTCAAAAAGTGTAACTTATTCATCACATCATAATATTTTTCACCAAATTTACAAATTGGCAACACTGCCCAACAAAATCTGCAAAACACTCATAAGGTCATCACTAAAAAAAATGTGACGAGTGGCAACACTGGGGAATGAACAATAAACTATCTTATTTGCAGAACTTGGTTGGATTATCATAATCTATTACATTTCATTCAAAAATATAGTTGATTACATTCTCTTGGATGTGGTAGGGGTGTTATCTCTTTTCTGTACTGTTATTTGCTCCATATTAAAAGCCTGCAAGTACTAAAAAAAAATCTTTTTTTTTTTTTTCTGGCGTACTTATTTATTCTATTTCCCAAGTACTCTGCAATATTCCAAGAAATGTCCAAAATCTCTAATTCCTATGGTAATGGCAATCCACTTTCATAGAATAGCCAATGTTTTCATGGGTACTCATCATCTTCTTCTTCTTTTTTTTTTAGTGAATGAGCCACTTGCTCATTATTACATGTAGAAAACATCTCTAAACATAATATGCATATGTATCAGACGATAATACGACCAGCATCATTTTTATAAGTAATCATTTTTCACAATAAAAGCATTAAAACCTCATGGCTTATCCTTATTTATCTATCTGAATGTTTCCTTGTTATAGACATTTTCTAAATGGTAGGTGTATAAATTCGTTCTAAGTCCGTCACTGTAGAAAATGTTCTATATTACATTTTTTTTTTTTTTTTTTTCAAAATATGTGATGTTTGTTTCCAATATCCGTACGTCTGGTGGTGATCCTGTCCATTAGTCAGTTATTTCTAATCATTCCTTCTTTTCTGTCAATACAGTATTTTTTTTTTGTGAACTCTTCCCTAGAAATATTATTTTATATATATATTTATTCTTCAAAGATCTTCTTTGACTTCCCATACATCAATTTTCAAACATCACATTATTCAGCAACCAACAGACGAATGTGTTACTATCATATTATGAAATATAAGGGAAAAGAAAAATATAGTTTCCAAATCATCATGAATTTTCTACATTGGGTTCCGTATTACTTTATTTTCTCTTTTAAGACAACTGCTTATACTCTTGACAATATGTATCCATGTTGTCACTCTCGAGGCATCCTTGTATACAATTTATATTTGTCTCCTTTTTTTTTTTCATAACACCAATGTATCATTTATGGTGTTCCAATATCATTGTATCTATTCTAGTCCTCCTGTTATCTTGAGAATTCATCCTTAGTAACTCCCTATGTACCTTATCTAGCAATACCTTTATGCAAAACACATCAAACAATTATTTATGGAACTATCAACTGAGATGTAAGAACTTTTGACAATATGAGATGAAAAAAAAATTTTGGGGTCATCACTAAAAAAAAAATGTGACATAGAAAGGAAGAAAATAATCAATTGATCGTGAGGAATCTACAATATTCTCGTAAGACAAAGTTCCTGGTACTCTGACTACTATTTATCCATATTATTTCTGGTTATCCTTGCATACAGTGTACCATTTCCATTTTCTTTATAAGTCCAATTCCTCGCTCATGGTGCTCCAATATTTAAAATGTGGATCCTTCCTATTCCTCTTATTCTGTACTGGAAATATATCCTTATTAATAGTCCATGTACTATATTTGCGAATATTTATTATCAATATATCAACTAATCATTTATAGAACTATTAACATAAATGTCTAGACTTTACCAAAACATGAACAAAAACATGTCTTTTTACATATGTGCAAAATTTCGACACCAACTCTGCCTTCGCTGGTCGAGGGTTAGTCAGAGTTATGTGGTGCCTGTAACATCCGCTGACTACAGCCAGATGGGTGACTTATGGTACTTATAATTCAAAAATCTCATCCGTCAGTTATCTTAAGTGTGGGGCGGGGGTCTATTTCATGGTGTCCTTGACCAAGTTTGCTGCATTTCTAATCTAGATATTCTTTTTTTTTTTTTTTCATAGTATCTCCATGGTATATCTGTGACATGTCTGTCCTTGAGATAAAATTTTTTTTTTTTTTTTTTTTATCCAATATCCTCGGGGTGAGCAAATCTCAGTATGTCCAATTTCATCAATCATTTATTTATTTTCTCTCCTGTAATTCTGGGTATGTTATGAGTATTTTAAATTGTCAATTTATTCCAACTATCTTACAACATTCTGTAATTCGTGATAAGGAATAGTCATTTGTTATACAACAATGTTCATATTACAAAGGCAATAAGCAAAAATCAAAGAGATATCTTCGCCAAAATGCGGATGCATCTCTATTTCCTTTACCTCTGGGCGTAGCAATTATTCAGTCATTATTTTTTTTCTCCATTATTTAATCTCCATTTTGTGTCCTTAGTACCTGTGGTTCCATGGGATTATCATAATTCATTTGTGTCTCTTGTCTACTGATAATCCTTCAATAATGACTTCAAATATGGTCCTCATATGTGCAACAATCATCTGCTCTGATTTGTTCCATGGTATTCATCAAATATTCTATTATATCCTTGTCTTATCTCGTAACCACGAAAGACTAAGATTATTCCTCCTCCAATGTTAATGTGGGGGATTTTGTGCATAAACATTACAACAAAATCTCAGCTGTGACAAACATAAAGTTTCACCTTAATATAAAATGTCATCTTCATCATACATAACCTGTTGCTTCTTCATCTCATGTGTCATTAGTGGTTATCATGCGGTAATGGGGTATTTCATTTGCTAGGTCAGCATGTGCAAATGCTATTTCTTTAACATGGGCAAAGGCATCATCAACAAATAGGTGCAATTTGTTCAATCTGGGGTTAGCATATACTAATGCTCTCAAGGGATTGTTCATTTGCAGAAAATCAGCATGCACAAATGTCATTGGGGTACTTGTGATATCAACAAAATATTGTTGGAATATCAGGGATCAAGCTGGTGGGGGTATGAGTGGCATAGGGTGATTTATTTATTTTCTTCTTCATCTGCTACCCTCAGGGCAGTCAATGTTTTACAATGTTGTCTTATCATCATCAAAATGTGTGTGGGTGGCATATATACACATATAGCCTCTNATATAAAAAAAACATTCTAATTGTTTTTTTTCTTTTATGTCTTTTCTGTTTGTATCACAAGTACTAAAGAATGATAAAAATCAATTCACTAAACACTAGATATTCTAATAGTAAATCCTAACCAATAGGGTTGCAAGTAATAGTTTAGGTTAGAATAGAAGGAATGTTGTAGCAGTGTCTGTTGTCAATAAGTGGCGAGGAAAGGATACATCAAGGATCTCCTGATTACAACATGATTGTAATTCCAAGGAATGAATATGATTGGGATTTAAAAAAAAATCACAAGTCTAGAATGTCGTCTCAATATAGTGGAGAGGAAAAATAGTAAGTTAAAGATGTTGTAACAGTGGAGTGAAGAAAATCTTACTATAGAGAGTCAAGGTTGGGGTATGGAATCTCTTTAGGAGAATGTTTAAAATTCTTGACAGTACTAATATACATCTGGGTCTAAAATAATAATGTACATTTGAAAATAAATAATCCTGTGGAGAAAAATAGCATAACCTACAATACTAGTTTTGGGTATGAATTATGTGCTGTTAAGAGATGTCATAGTAGGAACAGTATGATTGATCAAGGTGGCAGATATCAAGGAGTTTAGCATAATATAGATCAAAGAAATATTAGTATGAGGTAAGAAAAAAAAAACTACTGGTGTAAAGTGTCTGCATGAAAATGCTGGTGAATGGAGCGTGGAATATGATCAGTTACAAAAGTGGAGATGAATGTTACAACAGAATAGTGTGACACATGTGTTATAGGTAAAGTTGTGTAGCATTCTAAATATTAAGAAAATGTATGTAACTAAATAAGGGTGTCTGTAAACTCGTAACACCGTGTGTTATCAATTGTTTTAACATTTTTATTTCACAATTATGCTATCTAAAGAAAATCCTCCGTGTGCTGGTCTTGATTTCTTTCTGGGCATCAGTATTCTAAGGCTGGAAAAAATAACTTTCTCAGTGAGGCTTTGACATCTTAGTCTGTAAGCAAGTCATTTGAACTGTCAAAAACTGAAAATAGAGTACATGGGGAGAGTTAGTACATTGTTAAAAAGGTTTGTTCACATATGCGTTGACCGTGTTCGGATTTGCGAACATATAAAACACCTGGGCGTGTTTTTCAGAACAGCTTCGCTAGTTCCTTCACCATCTCTAACCTTGCAATGTCCCGACTGCTTAGGCGAGCATCATACTGAGTAGCAGTGGTGACGGGTGTGATAGGCGACGACACTGCATTTGCTGATTGTTGGGACACTGAGGACATTGACGAATGCGGTGATGGCTTGACATCATTTGATTGCGGTGATGGTTTTACTGTGGTTAGGGTTTGTATGGCTGGAACATCTGTTGGTTTTGAGGCAGGTATATGTTTCGCCTTGATTTTTCTTCTGACCTGGTTGTGCTGAACGTTAGCACTGGTTACAATGGGCACAGTAATTTGCACACTGTTGTTTTTGACTAGTTGAGATGAGGCTAACACTTCTTGGCTTGGTTTTGGAACATGATTGCGTTTCTTCAGAATCTTTCGTCTGATATAGTTGTGCTGTATACGCGGAATTTTGTTGCTAGGGATTGAGTCATCAGATTCTGTTTTATAGGCGCGTTTGACGCTGGAGCTGACTGGTACAAATAATGTACTATCCGCATCACTGGTTTCAATGGAACTAGCTGTATCAATGTCTGTTTCTTGTTGGTATATTCTACCATTTTTCTGTCATTATGTTCGTTGGGCTCATACAAAGCTGTGCTGGGGTTGACACTGTCTTCTCTCATGTCTTGTTCTGTTTCGTCTCCATAAAGATCGCTGGTATATGGTTCAACAATCTGCTTGGGTATAGTTTCTTCAGGATCTGATTGTTTTGAACGAGCAATCTTGTTCTTGTGGTATAGCAGTGTTTGGTTTTCACTAGTGTTAAAACTAGAACTGCATGAACTGGGGGTGTGATAGGTATCAGCTGACGATTTATCACTGCGGGAGTAAGTTTGAGTGTGGATATAAGGTGTTTTCGTGTTGTCATCGTGTGACGTCTGTGGCATGATTTCTTCATTTCTAATGCGCAGGTCTCTGTCTTGTAGTCTATTACGTAATTCAAGTGGTGGGATATCTTCTTCGCTTTCGGACGAGTCTCGTTGTTGTCTTGCTCGATGTATTTCATCTGTGGGTGGTCTGGGTATGTGGTCGTCTTGGTAAAATTCAGAGTCTGTCGTCTCTGACTCTGATATGTCAGACGAATCTGTGCTGGATGGATTATAATTTAGGGTGGCTTTTCTGACTGGTCTTGTATTTGTCGTCAGAGGCGGAATGGGCCGGTGATTATCAATTTTTATTTGTTTTACGTGAGCTTTTGTTTGGTGTTGTTTCTCTTCATTCCAAATAATGAAGTTTACAGGCGTAGTTTGTTTCATGATTTTGTAGCCATCTAACCATCGGTCATCGAATTTTGAACTGCGTACATGTTTCTTGTAGTATACTCTGTCTCCTATTTTGTACGTTGGTAGCTTGGCTGATTTATCATGTTGTTTCTGTTTCTTGTGAAATGCCTTCTGCGTATTTCGTTGTGCAATCTGGTGAGCTTTATACTTTTCTTGAAGGATTATTTCGATGGGGTCTTCTCCCATGTATTTTCTTTGTGGGCGAAGTAGGTTGTCTAACGGAAAGTTTGGTTCTCTTCCGTATAGCATGAGAAAGGGTGACATTCCTGTGGTATCGTTCACGTTTACTCGGATGGCTTCAAGAGCTTGGTTAATGTATAGGTCCCAGTATTGGTGGTTCCCCTTGATATATTTGCTAATAATATCATGTAGGGTGGCGTGCATGCGTTCATTTCTGCCATTTGCATTTGGGCAATAATAAGTGGTTGTAGTATGCTCAATATTCAGCTGGTGTAAGGTGGCTTTAAATGGGTTACCTATAAACTGTTTACCGTTGTCTGAAATGATTCGTTTTGGACAGCCATGCCTGGGAATGAATTCTTGTAAAAAAATTTGCGTGATGGACTGCGATGTGGCATCACTGAGTGGGTAACTTTCTGGCCAAACAGAGTATTGGTCAACTATGTGCAGGAGGTATTTGTTGCCTGATTGGGTGAGTGGGTAAGGACCTGATAAGTCAATGCTCACTGTTTGCATGGGGTAATGGGAAGGTTGCATTTCTTGAAGGGGAATTAAATGTGGCTTCATGTTTCTCAATTTACATGTTCTACAGGTGGCTACATATTCTGTAATGTCCTTGTAGAAAGTTTGCCAATAATACCTTTTCTTTATGACATCAATTGTTTTGTCTCTTCCCATGTGCCCGTTGTTATCATGAAACTGTAGCAATACTTCTGGGACTAGATGTGCTGGAATGACTTTTCTTAGTGTCCCTTCTTGTTTCTGATCAATATAGTATAGAATTCCATCCGTTGGGTGTACTGTAAAATCTTTACTTTTTGTTGGGTTTTCTTTCACGTATGTGAGCAGCTTGACAATTTCTGCATCTTTCGCTTGTTCTACTCTCATGTCAAACATCTCTTGGCTTTCTTCTTCTACTTGAGTGGCGGAATCTGAGGTACTTCTTCGACTTGATGAAGTAATTTCATTAATTTCTTTAGCATTATCGTCAATCTCTGAGGATGTGCCATCATTTTTGACTCTATTTGTTTTCACTTCAGTTTCATCATCATATTTAATCCTGGATAAGAGGTCTGCACAGGTGTTCATTTCGCCTGGGATATGTTCGATAGTGGTGTCGTAGGACTGTAAATTCATTGCCCATGTCTGTAACTTCTTTGGCTGTTCTTGTGTTTTGGTGAGCCAGTTAACCAAAGGTTGATGATCAGTTCTTATAATGAGTTTAGTTCCTCTGACGTAAAAGTCAAACTTTTGTACTGCATAGTGAATAGCATATGCTTCTTTCTCAGTGGTGGTCCACCGTTTTTTGTGACTTTGACAATGCGTGGGATAGGAATGCAATGGGTTTCTCATTTGGAATGTTTGGTAGGATGGGTGTTTCATCTTCTAGTACAGGTTGGACCAAACAAGCACCAATTGCGTTATCTGAGGCATCGGCGTATAGTATCATGGGCTGAGAAATATCTGGATGTCCAAGCAGTGGGATGGTGGTTAGGGCATTTTTTAGATACTCAAAGGATCTCTGGCAGTCTTCTGTCCATTTGAAGCGTGCATACTTGCGGGTAAGGGCTATCAAAGGCTCTGCTGCTCTGGCGAAATTGATGATGTGGCGCCTATAGTACCCTATTGTACCAATAAATTAGCGTGTTTGTCTCACCGTCTTGGGGCTAGGCATTTCTCTTATGGCTTTGACTTTATCTTCATCAGGTCTGACGCCATGTCTATTGATGACAAAGCCTAAATATTTTGTTTCTGTCTTTAGAAACTCACACTTCGACAGTTTTAACTTTATTTGGCGATGCCTGAGTCTATCAAACACTGTTTCAACCTTGCGGAGGTGGTCTTCCATCGTGCCTGCGGTATGTATCAGGATATCGTCTATGTATGCCAGGGCAAATGGATGTAGACCCTTTAACACTTCATCCATGAGTGACATATATGTTGCTGGAGATCCTTTTAGACCAAATGGCATAACATTCCAAAAAAAAAGCTTCCCATATGTGAACAGAATGTGGATTTCTGTTTTGCCTCAGGTGTCATGGGGATGCACCAAAAGCCTGACCTTGCATCAAGTGTGGTAAAGTATGTAGACTTTCCTAACGTCGCAAGTAGATCGTCTATCCTGGGGAGGGGGGTAGGAAATGACTTTTGTGATTTTGTTAAGGGCACGGTAGTCGCAGCAAAAGCGACTGGAGCCGTCTTTCTTTGTTACGATCACTATGGGTGAGGACCATTGGGAACGGGATCTTTCGATGATTCCTGCCTGTAGCATTTCATTTATAGACCTTTCCACGAGTTCTCTGTTTTTCAAGGGCGTATGATAGGGTTTCATATGTATTGGCTCCTCTGTGGTTGTTTGAATGTCCATTTTGACAGTGTTAGTTCTGCCTAATTCCATGTCATTGAGTGCGAATACATCCTGGTGCTTTTCTACAAACGTTTTCAAACGTTGCTTATTATCTTCTGTGGCATTCAGGGTTGCAAGTAACTGAGCTATTCTCTCTCTGTATTTATGATCTGCTATGATATCTCTGGTCTGTCTTGATGCCTCCGTTTCATTCCCATAATTTTGGGACATTTTTCTTGCATCTTGTGAAAATCTCTGCTCCTGGTATGTGGCTTTCTTTTGCGTAGTTCTTTGCCGTTCATTGGGCTGTGCTTGGTACTGTCTCCTCTGCCATGTACTGTGTGCATTTCCATTTGTCACTGCATTTACTGTATATTCATTTCTTATTATATTTCTGGGGTAGTCGTTGTTGTGCCATTTTTTCTGATTATTTCTGCCGTAACTGCGCTTATCCGCGTACGTTACTGTATTTCTTCTGTTTGTGCTATAGGGCTGTCTTCTTTCCCTGGGCGAAAATTTTTCATTCTTTCTGTTTCCAACTTTGCTGCTATAGTATCCTCCTGTGGTATAGTCATATAAGAATTCTTCATTTTCTTCAGAAATTTCAATTGGTTTTGGGACTTTATCATATCCACCTGTTTTTGAGTTATATTGATACTCCATGGGGCATGTATCACTGTCTTGTCGCTTTGGATATCCTCCTGGCAGGACAATTTCTGTTTCTCTGTTACTCTGTGATATACAGCACTTCATCTTTTCTCTTGGTGTGCTGGGGCGCAAGAATGAGTAATTATAGTCATTTTCATACTGTGGCCTTTCTCTTCTTATGTATGGACTGGTTCGTTTCTGCCATCTGGGTAGGGTATGCTGTGGTGTAACATAACTGTGACTGATGTTACTGCCTTTTTCTGCATAAGCCTTATAACTGTTTACTTTCCGTGTACTATGGTTATTTGTACTGCGATTTCGTGCATTATGTCCAGTGGGAGTGGTTGAGACAATTTGTGGATGGTCTCTATTGGTTTTGGTTTGTCTTATTGTTGACGTATCCACTTGCGCTACAACTGTGCCTCTTTTTATAGTGGTAGTTTTTCCTGACATATTCAATATCATGATGGGGAAATCTCTGGACTTCGAGACTTCAGCGATTCCCTCTGTAATTTGCAACAATGGGTCATCAATAATGCTTTCTTCTGCTAGGGGCTGTACTTGAATTGATTGCCCTGGTGTTATGTACTCAGAATTTTTTACTCTGCCTTTTGCTATGACCAGGGAGTTTGGAGCCACCGTTATGGGAGCTGTAATCCTTACTAAAGACGCTATGTGGATATCGTCCTGGAGATCTATGTACGTATTGTTGACTTTGATTTTGTGGAGGTCATAGTATATTCGAACTTTGTGTTTGTTAAAAAAATCTCTCCCTAGGATAAGATTTCTAGACATTCCTTTAGTAATGACAAATGGGTGTTCAAAATTTGTTTCGCCTAAGGAAAATTTTAGCCATGCTGTCCCAACTGAATTTAGTCTTTGTCCCGTGACTGAAGCTAGGTGTGTTTTGGACGGTTGAAATCGTACTAAGTGTTGGATCCTCTTGAACAGCTGGAACCTAATAAGGCTGATGGATGCTCCTGTATCTACCAGTGTCCTATATTGTTGGCCCTGTATAGACATGATGCAGGAACTGGGGTCCGGATGTATTTTAGTTCCATCATGCAACATTTCTTCATATTGTATTTTACTGGATGGGCCCACTTGACAATTTCTGTTCTGTGTTGTTTCTTTTGTTTTGGATCAGTTTCTGTGATTGTTGCCCTCACTAACGGTCCTGTTTAGTGAGTGGCGCGGCCGTTTCCCTGACGCATGAGGGGTTGAGGTGCGCCTCTGGTATACTGATTTCTGGTGTAATCACGGGGGGGTGGTGCGGGTTGTTGTGGTTGGTAACCTCCTCTTCTGAATGGTGCATGATTGTAATTTGCTCTACAGGACTTGTAACCATGTCCGAGCCTACCGCATGTAAAGCATCCGTTTGTATTGACATTATTGACGTCGTTTTGCCTCTGTGTGGGGGGTCTATAATTGCGGGGCCTATCATCTCGTTGTCGTGGGCGAGTCCATTGCCTCCTGGTATGGTCAACTTCCATAGGCTCATGCTCATCATAGTCCCTATATTCTGGTCGGGGTTCCCTACCTGCTCTTTGTTGGAACCTTCGGTGAAGATTTTCCTCCTGTATTGCTGCTTGGATTGTTTCAGCAATAGTCTTGGTGTCTTTTCTAATAAGATGCCTTCTGATATTTTCCGCTCTAAGGCCATCGGCAAATATCCCCACTAACTGTATTTCTACATCAGGTGTGGTAGGGATTTCTCCGCAAAATGCCTCTTCTGCCATATTGAGGAATCGATCTCCAAAAAGTTGTACCGATTCATCTCTTTCCTGTTTCATGCTTCTAAGGACTGACCAAGCATGCATTTTGTCTATGATTTCCCCATATCTCTGGGTGAGCTCTTTTTTTAGGGACTCGTAGGTTTCTGTGGGGTACTGCTGGGACCTCCTTCTTAAAAAATCAGTCACGTACGAATCAGAACCTAACAGAGCGATTTTCTTTTTCTCTTCATCCGTTGTTGCCTCTGCTAGTGCCGCAAATTTTTCCATGTCGGACACCCATCTTCTGAATTTTTTCTTGTTTTCATCAAACGGCTGAACAATGGATCTAACCTGTGTGAATTTCGCGTAGTTGTCATTTTTCTGTAGGGTTTCAGTAATTTGCCGTAGCGCTATTATTGTTGGTCCTTCCATATTTTGTCTGTCCTGGGGCTGCAGTGGTTGTGTATTTACGGGTTGGTTCTGTGGTTGTTGTTGTTCCACACCCAGCTGTTGAAAATTTTGTAGTAAATCGTCCATGGTCTATGATCGCTAGTTATTCGTTTTATCAAAGAGAAGTGGTCACGGGCACCATATTACCTTCATGTAGCCGGGGCAGGTGTTCCTTAGGACTGGAACGGCACCATATTACCTTCATGTGGCAGTGCCGGTATATGCAGTATTTTCAGTTTACTTTACAGAGAGCAGATGTTTAACTGGCCTAATCACCAGAGATTTAGATTTCTCTCTTAAATTTGTGTTACCAGGTTCGATTTTCTTCTCTTAGGTGTTGATGTAGCGAATTTAATTGAAATGGATAGATTTCTTATCTAGATCTCAAAACTGTAGTAATTCACCTTTTCAACAGCGTTCGATTTCATGCAAAACTTTTAATATCTTTCAGCATGAAACTTAAAATTTCAACAAAGTCTGGAATTCAGAACATTTTTACAATAATAAGTATAATAAAATTCTATCATCTCATCAGATGCTTTCATCGATGCAAAAATCCCTTTTTGCATCCTTGTCTCGTAGGCCTACTCAATTGTCAAATATGGCGAACCTTCCCATTCCACAGTGTTCCTTCTTTTAAGTTACAGTCTTATTTTAGGTTCGACGACATTTACCCATCTCCTCAGATTTGTCCTTGATTTCTTTATAATCATAAGCATTCCTTGAGTTAAATGCTTTCCAACACAAGAATATTTTCTACTCTACATGGTTTGAGGTGTAAGACTATTTTTTGCAAATTGACTCAAATCCTCGAACCTAGTTCTGCTGCGACTAGGGTTGGGAGCTCTATTCAAAATACATATTTAACGATTGTCACTACTTACGCCAGTAAGAAATATATATATATATATAACCACTCAATGTCCTGAAATACACATTTTATAAGAAATGTTGAAGTTTGATTTTCTCAAACTAAGAAATATGTAGAGCTGGACCAGATACGACCTCTTGAGTTGCGCTCTTTCATTCTACTGCCAAATGGCGTCGTTGTTCCACTTTCCCCGGGGTAAATCTGAGCTATCCGATTGGTCAGGGGAAATCACCCAATTATTAGAAATTGCGTGTAGAAGCGACTCTACCCTAAATATGTGACACTATTTATTATTTTCTGTTTCTCATAAAATATAAAATTATGGGGTGGTCTGTGCTTCCTCTGTCTTGTAAGAATATAGTCTGTTTCCAAAGGAACAACTATGTACACGGCCACAATAGGCCTAGGATTTTCTTGATTATATATTTCTATGTTCCGACCATTATAAGCGGACATAAAACTGCGTCCCCTTAGTACTGCCTTTAAACCCATCTCCACTTATGTTGATGGTAACGCGTTCCAGGTTTTTGGGTTACTAGTTAAAAAGAAGAATCTACCACGTTAAAGTGAAATATTTCATGATAATCCAAACTGGCATTTGAAAGATTTTGTGTAGGATTATAGATTAAATATGACGTTGATTTATGACTCCATGTCTATTTTGGCCAAAAGTGGAGATGGAATAACGCAGGACTAACTCGACGATTGACTGGAACTTAGAAAGGAAGAAATAAGGGGAATGGAAGGCCAAAGTGAACCTGGAAAATAACAATAGATGTAGAAGCTTAGGTAACTGGACTTTGGTGATCAGATGTGCAGAAAATGGCTAAAGCTATACGTCAGTGTCTAGCAGCGGTTACACAGGAATTAAAAACGATTAACTAACTCTATGTCCGCTACCCGAAGCAAATTCATCGTTTGGTCAGTCAGGGTTTAGCTAACTCTGAAATGTTTGAAACAAGGACAAATCGTCGTTTGGTCAGTCAGGATTTAGCTAATATTGATCTGTTTGGTACAAGGAGGAACAATCGTCTTTTGTCAGGATTTAACTTACTCTGATATGTTTTCTGTACGAACAGCCTTTGTTTGGTCAGTCAGGATTCCACCACGGCTAACTATATTTCAGAGACCAGTATTATTCCTAAATATAGCTTAGATTGGTGACGTCACTTATGAGTGACGTAGAAGGTGCGATAAAGAAAGGTTTTTATCAAAAAGGACTTCGTCGGATCAACTTTCATGTTGTCAATCTTCTAGGCTCATATACGCTCATTGTGGTGCCCTTTTAATACAGTTCGTAGCGGTATAAAGGAAATAACATTTATTTCTTCATTTTTCCCACTCATCGTCCTATTATTTGGCATATTTTATGCACGTACATTCTTGACTCGTCACACTCCCAGACTTGTTTACGTTTCACCATGTGAATCGTAATATTACAATGCTAATTAGACAGGTCAGTGGATGATACGTTTATCATTTATTTCTCATGTTAGACAGAAGCTTATTTCTCATGTTAGACAGAACTTATTTCTCATGTTAGACAGATGCTTATTTCTCATGTTAGAAGGAAGCAAACCGCTTTCTGTTGGGCAAGTTATGAGAAGACGAAAGCTGAAATATAGAAGGAAAGATTGAAGGAAAAAGAAACAAAGGACAACACAAAAATGTACTGGACAATTTAAGATTATGGCATGTCAAGAAGTCAGCAATAGAACTGATAAATAGAACTGGAGACAGGAAGTTGTGGACAGACATGATCTCCTACATCACCAGGTATGGTACTTGAAAAAGAAGAAGTCAAGTTTGTCGATTCCTTTTTCAATGTAAACTTGTAAACATGGGTTTCTCTTTAACCGACGTTGTTGTGGTTTCCCCTCTGTCAGATGATTATTTACCAGGATGGAAAACTCTTGAAGGAGAAGTACACAAACATGGAGGGGGCAGGTTCAGTCCGGAACATTGTGGGGGAAGTCACAGATGACACACTTACCCGTGTGAGTAGGTATTTTTAGAGTTTGTTAAAACTAAAAATGTGATTGGCTTGCTGCTAGATGTGTTGCATGGGATCACGTTTTGCATGGAGAGGGGCGGGATGTTGTCTGGTTGTCTTGTTTGTTGTCTGGTTGTCTTGTTTATTGTCTGGTTGTCCTGTGTGTTGTCTGGTTGTCTTGTTTATTGTCTGGTTGTCTTGTGTGTTGTCTGGTTGTCTTGTTTGTTGTCTGGTTGTCTTGTGTGTTGTCTGGTTGTCTTGTTTATTGTCTGGTTGTCTTGTTTCTTGTCTGGTTGTCTTGCTTGTTGTCTGGTTGTCTTGTCTGTTGTCTGGTTGTCTTGTTTGTTGTCTGGTTGTCTTGTGTGTTGTCTCGTTGTCTTGTTTATTGTCTGGTTGTCCTGTGTGTTGTCTGGTTGTCTTGTTTGTTGTCTGGTTGTCTTGTGTGTTGTCTGGTTGTCTTGTTTGTTGTCTTGTTGTCTTGTTTATTGTCTGGTTGTCTTGTTTGTTGTCTGGTTATCTTGCTTGTTGTCTGGTTGTCTTGTGTGTTGTCTGGTTGTCTTGTTTGTTGTCTGGTTGTCTTGTGTGTTGTCTGGTTGTCTTGTTTGTTGTCTGGTTGTCTTGTTTGTTGTCTGGTTGTCTTTTTTGTTTTCTGGTTGTCTTGTTTGTTGTCTGGTTGTCTTGTGTGTTGTCTGGTTGTCTTGTGTGTTGTCTAGTTGTCTTGTGTGTTGTCTGGTTTGTTGTCTGGTTGTCTTGTTTGTTGCCTGGTTGTCTTGTTTGTTGCTTGGTTGTCTTGTTTGTTGATTAAAACGGGTATCGTCACTTTCCTCACTATCATTATGGTCTATCATTTAGTTCTACATAAAACTACAGCTGACATTACTGACCTACAGCTGACATTACTGACCTACAGATTTCTATTTTTGGTTTTCTTGTTGTTGAAGTCCTGCCCATGGAGTTTCGGTTTCTTGATTATGGTACTTGATTGGTCTCCATGTTTCACTGCCATAAAATAAGACTGCCTTGGCATTTGAGTTCATTTTTTTTTTAAAGAAAAAAGTGCAACACAAAAGTAAAATCTGATATTTACACAGCATGTGGTAGGGGCCTGTATGACACAGACAATAACAGTAAGGAATAACAACACAGTCAACTATCTGAAACAGACGCTGATATCCTAACTAGTAGCAAGCACATTTTTAAAAGTCGTCACTAAGAATAGCTCTTAATTACGTGATAATGAAAAAAAACACATGGTCAATAAACAAAACAATGGAAGAATTATTAGGGGCAATTAAAAAATTTGAAACACAGAAGATGAGGACTTGTGCAGATCAAAATTAGAGAAATTACATACGTGGGCGTGTAAGGAAACGCAAAATTGATTGGGCGGAGAAACAGAATAAAAATGTGAACTCAACAGGGTTTAAAGCGGGAAGGACAGATATGTGAGTGTGCCATAACAGCTAAACGTAGAAAATATTGGAGATCAGATCCAGTCAGACTTGTGTGAGGTGATGAGCTAATTTGATTTATTATGATGTTTACATGAATTAGGTGATGTTTATTTGTGGCTTGGTTGTGTTAATTAGATGACATTTTCAGTATATATTTTTGGTGACGTTAATTAGAAGACGCCTATGCTAAGCAAGAAAGAAGGCTCAATACCTTCCATCAATGTCTGCGCCACATCCTCGGTATTTCGTGGAAAGGCAAAGTGACAAATGTCAAGGTGTTGTCACTTGCTGCACTTCAAAGCATGTATACACTGCTTTAATAGCACCGACTACGCTGGCTTGGCCATGTCCGCCGCATGGAAGATGGTCGCATCCCGAAAAAAAAAACTTCTACTGAAATTTGCAGATGCCAAAAGAACAGTTGGGCTACTGCAGATGAGGTTGAAAGATGTATGTAAGAGAGACATGAGGGCACTGGACATAAATCCAGCAACCAGGGAGGATAAAGCTACCGATCGCAAAGTGGCGATGCTCTCTACGGCGCCACTTCAGATTTGGCGAAAAGAATCTTTCACAGCAAGCAGGAGAGGAGAAAACATTGAAAGGAACACCAGGACAATAAGCAGCTGAAGGCTGTCACTTCAGGGGCGCATTCCTATAGTCAGTTATGACTGAAGGGGCTTTTATTATTAATTAGAAGAATATTCTAATGTGTTTTATGTCAGCTTATTATGTTTTTGTTTGGATGGGTTCTATACGGCAGACTCAATTACTTTTATACGTTCAGCAAACGATAACCAGATTGCACATGGAAGTAACACCTTACAAGATGTAGGACCAAAGAGATATCTTGGCAGCATTGTAGAGTTTTTACTGCATTTGAAAATATACTTATTTTGAAAGAAATCAGCACAAAAATAAGAATCTTCCGCTCAAATATTAAATCAGTCCAATTGTAAAGCTGGGAAACACGGAGAACAACAAAAACAACAACCAAACGTTTCAGACCTTCATAAATGGGTGCTTGTGTAGAATTGAGATTGTATGACAAGATCCCCAATGTGGAACTGATGACAAGATCCCCAATGTGGAACAGATGACAAGATCCCCAATGTGGAACTGATGACAAGATCCCCAATGTGGAACTGATGACAAGATCCCCAATGTGGAACTGATGACAAGATCACCAATGTGGAACTGATGACAAGATCACCAATGTGGAACTGATGACAAGATCACCAATGTGGAACTGATGACAAGATCACTAATGTGGAACTGATGACAAGATCACCAATGTGGAACTGATGACAAGATCACCAATGTGGAACTGATGACAAGATCACTAATGTGGAACTGATGACAAGATCACCAATGTAGAACTGATGACAAGAACTAGACAAGTGCAAGTGGGACAATACACGAAGAGACAAGGCTGGCGATAGATAGGACACACATTGCGAAAATCTGCTGATAGCAATACAAGGCAGTCCTTGTTCTAGAATCTTCAGCGAAAGAGAAGTAGATGTAGAATAAACAATACACGGAGAGGAGAACTGGAGACAGAAATGACAATGATGAGTGGCACGAGATTTCCTCCCCTTAGCTCTGCAGTTGTCACCGTGGGATTTGGATGAACAGGGAAATTTATTTGCTTCCTTTTCAATTTACAAATCGTGTATATTTTACAAAGTGAAATACATGGAAAGTACATGGACAAGTTTTCAATTTAAAATCATGAGCACTTTACACAAAGGAAACATGATAAAAGGGTTACATGGCAACATCAAAACTCCTCTGTTCTCGCAAGTACTTTTGTACACATGCAAACCCAAGTGATAGAATTTATATGTTTTAGACAAGGGCTTTGGTATGTATAAATCCCGAGAAACAAATGTGAGAAGGAAATGAAACAGGATGTGTAGTATTGGTGCACGTATGTCTAACCATATACATACATATTCTAAGAAACCTATATTCAGTACATTCCTTTAGATACTAATATGGCTTCTTAGTATGACATACTTTGGGAGAAGAGCGATAATTAAAAATCGCACGCGTGCACGCACACGGTGAAAAGAAAGGTAGGACTGTATTCCGAAGATAAGCCGGTACAAGCTGGTTTTTGGAAACAATGAAGCCTTGGATGCTTCGTTTGGACAGTTTGGCTGACAGGACAAAGGACACTTGATAATTTTGTCTGGGCGAGGTATTGAATGCCCCCTGGTTGAAAGTATAGTGGCCAATTGTGTGCTGCGTTACGCATTTCTCCTTGGCAAGTTGAGCACACAGCCTTGAGCCATTAAGGTGGCTAGGCACACCGGCATTTCGAGAAAGGTACAAGGGGTAGTTTGTAATCATGTTCCCTAAAGCATATCCAATTTGAAATTCTAAAACATGTTCAATTTACAACATACAACAAAATACATTCATAAACTGTAAATACAAGGTGTGGAAAGTAAAATACTAAAGTTGGCCATTTCTGTACTTTCATGTAAAATTGACTGTGTCCATTAATAATTTCAAGGTGAAATGGAGGGGGGAAACCCCAAAGTTGAAAACATATTTATATTCGTGCAACAATTTGCACGATAAATTTTTTTTTTTTTTTTAAGTGAACTTTATTTTCATTTCTTTGCAATTTTACAAAACCGTGTTTGTATAGTTTTTTTTTTTTTTAAGTGAAACTTTATTTGCTTTCATTTCAATTTACAAATCAGTGTACATTTTACAACAAGTAAGAATGAAATTACATTGACAAGTTTTCAATTTAAAATCATGAGCATTTCACACAAAGAAAACATGATAAAAGGGTTACATGTAAAATCAAAACTCTTCTGTTCTCGCAAGTACTTTTTTACACATGCAAACCCAAGTGGTAGAATTTATGTGTTTGTGACAAGGGATTGGTATGTATAAATCCCGAGAGACAAATGTGAGAAGAAAAAGAAGCAGGATGTGTAGTATTGGTGCACGTATGTCTAACCATATACATACATATTCTAAGAAACCCATATTCATTACATTCCTTTAGATACTAATATTAATGGAAGCCTCTTAGTATGACATACTTTGGGAGAAAGGCGATAATTAAAAATCGCACGCGTGCACGCACACGGTGAAAGGAAAGGTAGGACTGTATTCTGAAGATAAGCCGGTACAAGCTGGTTTTCGGAAACAAAGAAGCCTTGGATGCTTCATTTGGAGAGTTTGGCTGACAGGACAAGGGTTACTTGAAAATGTATCCTGGGCGAGATATTGAATGCCCCCGGATTGAAAGCATATCGCCAATTGTGTGCTGCGTTACGTTTTTTTTTTCTCCTTGGCAAGTTGAGCACACAACCTAGAGCCATAAAGTTGGCTAGGCACACTGGCATTTCGAGAAAGGTACAAGGGGTAATTTGTAATCATGTTCCCTAAAGCATATACAATTTGAAATTCTAAAACAAGTTCAATTTACAACATACAACAAAATACATTCATAAACTGTAAATACAAGGTGTGGAAAGTAAAATACTAAAGTTGGGCATTTCTGTACATTCATGTGAATTAGACTGTGTCCATTAATAATTCCAAGGTGAAATAGGGGGGGGGGGGGGGGTGAATCCCATGGTTGAAAAACTTTTATATTCGTGCAAAAATGCATTTTTTACGTTCAAAACAATATAATTTAGACTTTAAAACCACAAATGTGAACCACGCACACACCCACACCAAGAGCGCAGGTGAAAACCTGGAAATTTCGCATCCACTCCTACACACACGTACTTGTACTAAAAATTGTGTTACACATTGAAGCGTTTCCAGAAACAAAAAACGGCATTACAAAGTTGCCAATCATACTTTTCACAGATACCATTTTCTCATATTTTTTCCAATTGGTGGTTCTGTAAACAAATTTTATGATTTGTGTTTTGTTTCCAATAAAAAAAACCAAAACTTGTACATTTCTAAACAATTTATAAAAGTACATATACATGGTATATAGAAAAGAAAAACTAGCGCGCCTACATTAGCAAATTGTATACACATGCATACACAAATTTCTATGTTTGATGTAAATATTTTATGTGAGTACATAGTTCTGGTTTACAAAATTTGCATAACGAGCGTTTTTAATAAGCTTGAAGTAAGAGAACATAGCATATGAGCATAAACCACTAAGGGAGATAACCATAATATTAGCGCCCTTTAGAGTTAAGCGAACGGAGAGCAGAATAAACGCACGAGAAAAGTGAGCGAAGTATAAACAGTTACAGAGAGAAGCTCACTGAGTTGTTTATGAAGGTATTAACCGTGATCGGTGAGTGAACTGAACAATGGACCAATCATATTGACAAAAACAAGGACCAAATCATGGGATAGGAATAGAAGGACAGAGAGAAATCAGTCCCACCAGAAAACTTGACAAGGCAGGTCGCGCCTTGCTGGGCTCTCAAGAACAGTGAAACCTGCGGTTTGCAGGAGGCTCTTCCGATGTAGCTAGACTTAGAATTGTAGCGTAGGAATTCTGGAGAATAGTTTAGATTGTGATATTTAATAATATGTGCTGAACAGATAGGAATAGAATAGGGGTACCTAGTAAGAGATGTGATAGGTGCTGGACTTCTGTTTAAAACGGTAAGATGACATTTTTTTTGAACAATTTATAGTATTTCAGGCCACCATTTTTTTAGAGGTTGGTGACTCCCACATGTAAAAGGGACGTCCACCAGGAGAAGAACATGACAGTTCAACAGAGGCATATGTACAATATTGATTTGCAGGAGATGCGCTCTCTCATACAGGTTGCTTGACAATTAAACAGCTGATGTTAAAATAGACGAGGTATTGTCTCAGGCATGATATGTCCACATAGATATGTACAATATTGATTTACAGGAGATGCGCTCCCAATTATTTGCTGATTGCCAGAAACCCATTGTGTAAATAAACGAGAAGCCATCATCTGGCAAGACTAGATTAAGAAGAGACTACAGCAGCGGTACTTTAATGGAAGCTGATATTATTTATAGATTTATGAACTATGTTTAGTTATCGATACCATTTTCAGAGTTAGGTTTGACAGGTCTGGGAAATTACAAGAGATGACCTCGTAAAAACGGATAAGAAGATGGAGTTGCTAAACCCTGCTCAATTGAATGTTGAATCATTAGCATTGTAAATAAACATTTGGTCGATATTGAAACTTACCCACGCAAGTTGAGTTGGATTATTACAAAGGTGTGAAAGAGCAGAAATATAGCACATATTAATATAATCAGAACTACAGGCAAAACCACTAATACGATGCAGTCGCTAGTCACCAACTAGGAGGGAAGAACGTGGACTGGGTTAAAGAAAATATACTTCATCCAAGAATTACAACCTCTGGCTGAAAAAGGAATCCAGTAACAGAGAAAGTCTCACTTGGAAGATAAGAGAAAGAAGAAGTAGACTGACAGGTTGAATAGAGATTAACTAGGCCTGTCACAGTCACCTAGTTAATATATATTAGAAGGAACACCACCACTGCCACATAATAGTGGTCCAACAGTGGCCAAAACTCAAGAGTAACTGATGTGGGTCTTCAAATGTGTCTACCTTAGCACAAGATTACTCTTGGCAGAGTTGTAGATAGAAGAATAATGACGGTTTATCTCAAAGGAGTTTTCACAAAATAATTCAGACGTCAAGAACATTGCTAAATAGGGCAGAGCACTATTAACTTATATCTGATCCGGCCCCTTTTGTTAAGTTTTAAGCAATGGTTTGGCTTGTTCGAGCACCCAGCTGGTTTAATCCAGGGAAAATTTTGTTATTCGTATTTTTGGCTCTTTAGGTGTAACTATACGTACAGGTATTAAAGATTTTAGATCACACGTGCGCTCTCATATCTATAAGAACTGAATCAACTATGAATTTGTAAAATAACATATAACACATTTAATAATCAATTAGTCTTTAACAAATTTAAATAAATAGGGATGAAAGTGACTTCAGAGGTTTTTTAAATTTGTCTTCACTGAGACTTAATTGGGGACTGATGATTATTGTGAGGTGTCTAGATGAACTTCTCTCCTAATGTCAAAGTCGGTGTCTTCACAACGTGGCCACTGTAGGTAGTTGATGTCGACCACAGCTTTTGAATCACAAGATAGTTGCGATAACTCTTACTTCCGGTTGGTCTCTTGTAAGTGTAACTTCGTACCACGAATAGTAATTTAGTCTCGTACCACGAACTTTAGGACAAATAAAAGAACAAATGCCTCTGCTAGTACATTTGTGGGCTGCAGATTAACAGGCGCATTGTCTCTGTTTACCTACCAATGTTAGACTCTCTAAATAATTATTCTCCGTGTGTATACACAGGGAATATGATTATAAATCACCGTTATTCTTCTGGTTACTTAAATGCGGAAAATGTGTCTGGACTGCGCGAGTGCTATAATTTGCCTGAACTAACATTATAAAAGTACACATATCTCACAAAATGATACTATATGGCACATGTGAGGTAATCATCTCACTGCTCCGTTTGGAGTCTGGGGTCGCTTCTGCTTCCGCTTTCCTGTGCCAACTAGCATAAAGCAAACACCAGTGCTTGCTGAAGTGGTTTATGTTCGTACTATTTTGATATGTTGAGGTTGTCAGCTTCCTATGACTGGTATAACCACTTAGCAAGTACAAACATGTTACATTCACATTTAAAATAATATATATTTGCACACACCCCAAATTGGATATAGAATCTCCTGGCACAGTAGAATGGATAAAGCAACTTTGATTTGATGCTTCAAACACTCTGTCTAAGGTAGTGTTGGAATCCCTCTTATGACTTGTATTTTCTGATTTCTTAACTTTCCAGTCTTTGTATATAAAATTGCGGGTTCTCTTTTAAATAATAAAGACGCCCAAATACTTCAATCTGTAACTTTTAATTTTGGAATTATTCGCCCGATACTTCTCTCTGGCTAATGGGGGTTGTAACTTGACGTTTGTTGAAAATGCAGTCTGCTTTGTGTCTCTGACTTTACTAGATTATATTTCCATTTTTTAGTCCAAGTTCCAGATTGTATTTCTGACAAACTTAGAAATGAGAACTAAAATTTACTTCAGGCTCTCGATTTTGACCAATCCTGTCTCTTTAGAACTATGTGGGTCGGGGTGTTAAATCCTTACTATCCCCCACGTGTTTTAAAATATCAGTTTTAAAATTTAAACACGTGACCTCTTTCAAACTTGGCAAAAATACTTCCGATTGCATTTGTACAAACTCACGAAGACATCGGTGAACTTATTTCCTGGCTAATACCTTTCCCAACATAATCTCCCCAGACGGGTTATCTGTATTATTGATACAGAGATGGGCCACTGGAAGCGATTATATTTTATCACCTGTGTTTACGGACATCTCACAGATGGTTTTCCCAGACAGCCAAATTGGCTTTCTTTCCCTCGACCGTACGATACAACCTTGTGTCAACAACGACCGTCTCTACCAAAGGTGGCTAGACGACTTTATGATAAAAGTATTAGCCGCTGACCTGTCTAATTAGCCATGTAATACTACGATTCACATGGTGAAACGTAAACAAGTCTGGGAGTGACTAGTCAAGAATGTACGTGCATAAAATATGCTAAATAATAGGACGATGAGTGTGAAAAATGAAGAAAAAAATCGGTAATGCAGGAAAGAACGAAGTATGTTGAAAGGCATTCATTAATGTTGTCACAGTGAGGAAGACATGCAATGACAGTGAGCTGATGACACGTGACAGGAGGACGTGTCACGTGTTAGTTGATGGCTTATGCTCTTCGGGGAGCTAAAGGGAAATGATTGAATGTTTGTGATCATGTTTGATGTCATGACTGATTGTTTAACACACGTTAATTATATGATTGATTGATTGATTGGGTGTGTTCCTAACTCGAAGATGGCTGCTTTTAAAATCAAAATGACAAAAGTTGTCCATGTGACCATGACTTTAATCTGATATGACTACAACTTCTGTTTCCTTTAGCTGTTAGTCTGTAGGGCTACCTCGGATCTCTCGTCCTTGTACTCACGTGACCTTGCTCCTTTTTCTTGTCATGCTTAATGTATTTTATCTTCTTTGTTTCATCACTGTAATTATCTCATTTATTCTAGTTAATTTCTGTGTTTCTTACTCTGTGTCCGTTGAATCTTTAGATCAGGGGTCGGCAACCCACGACCTTTTGGGATCTGCTTTACTAACAATGAGCTTTCTAAAGATCTTATATATATATATATATATATATGTGTGTGTGTGTGTGTGTGTGTGTGTATGCGCGTGTGATTGATTTTAAGCAGGGGTGAGGAGAAGGGAATGATGACCACTACGACAGAAAGAGTGTGTTCCTACCTCATTCAGTTCACAAATATATTTTAGAAGCCAGCTCGGGAGAGGTCTAGAACGAATTTTTCCTAGTTTAAAAGGCCTTTCTTTTGTCCTCTGCAGTCACTTAAAGGATCCCGTTACACGCCCATTGAGGCACATCAGTAGTACCGTGTTAGGCCCATATTGTCTTGACCATCAGCACACTAGGGGTGATGTGGTGAGCATCACGCCGGCCGTCTTAACCTTCCTAGAGTTCCTCTGGTACCCAATTCATAAGGCTTGGTCGGCCTCGGAACCGTTTGTGGTCTAAAATACCCCACCTCAACTGGGGATCGAATCACGACCGCCGAGCTGGGAAGCCAGTGGACTGAGCACTGCAGTCATTTAAAGATCTACCAAATCATCCGCCGAGATCTACCGGTAGACACGATCGACTGGTAGCCGACCTCTGCCTTAAATCAAAGCGTCCCAGCCTGAGGTTTACCACCCGGAGATGGGATAAGCTTGTTGAGGGGGTACCGGGACACATTTCACATTTTTCCGGTCTTCTACAGTTTATAATTAGTAACAATTTTCTTTTGTTTCGGTAACTTAAAAAAAAAGTCTAATCTTGTATTTTTATGTGTTAACTTTTTCTTCCTTTCTTCTGTTTGCAGACGATAACAGCGCGCGGTGTAACCATGAAGAGAATATTTCAACGGCAGTGATGTCCCCTAGTCATGATAGAAAACGTGTGTACTTTAAAATGTAGTCCCGGAATATGTGGAATGGTGGGAAGATAATTTGGCGGAGGAATAAAATATGACTCAAATTTGATTTTGTCATAATAAATGGCGATGGAAAAATACCTTTTTATTTTTAAACTTATTTTGTGGTGTGTAGGTTTCCTAATTGTTTTTAATTGTGCAAGGACAGTGACCGTATTATCTACTCTTTAGGATGTCCAGCTTGCACACGTGACCTCTTATTTTTTTTTCACGTATGTCCAAGAAGACAAGCCAAGAGATATCAGGTGGAATGTCACATCATTAGGAACGACTGGTTCTGAAATAAACAAATGTCCATTAATTATATTCCTTGCACTTGAACCCGTTACCTTCAGACTTAGGGGCGTTCTCCGTCTAGGGTTATCATATCCTTCAACGCAAAAAGAAGAATAATTCTCAATTTTTAGTCATGAAAAGAAGGACAAGAGCGGACATTAAAGTGAAATTTCTTCAAATTGGAGAACTAATCAAAACACTTAGTATCATCATTTTGTACACCTTGTTCCGTCAAACAATTTTATACTTATTTCTACATCTTCCCAGGAAATATTTTGAAGATCTAGCCACTTAAACCCAGAAAATTCCTGAAAAGGCTGCATCCACATCTTTAAATAATCTCGACATCCTTTGTACAGTGCTTCTACATTACACTGAAACTGTTGCGCCTCAGATGTGTTGCCACCACTTTACATTTGCTTTAGCACGTCCTTCACCTTGAGTGGCGTGAAAGTGATATCCTTTCTTTCTTGAACGAGGTCTTGCAAGGTTGACAGGATTTTCATGACATCAATAAGGGAGTTATCTTCCTTATCTAATTTGCTAATGTGAACATGAAATACACTAATTAGGGACTGAACATGCCATAAATAGATTTCACTTAATGGATCCTGAAAAAACTGTTTCAGTACAGCCGGTGGTTTGTTCTGTAAAAGAAAGAATGACATGAGAGCTGGAAACATTTGTAGAAGTCTTTGAACAGCTGGACATAAAGACAGCCACCGTGTTGTGCTGCAAAACTCCATAACTCTTAGCCACTCCGACCACAAACATATTTGTAGAATGTGTGATTTTTGTATTCATACGTAGGGATCCTGGCCGTTACTGACATCCTTCTTGTGTGATTAAAGGGAGGAAATCGTCTTATTGTAGATAATATTCCATTCACGTTGTTTACAATGTAGGACGGGTCGATCGTCAGAGGGATGGGCAGCATTGCTCAATATTGACATGGCCATATATGGTAAATGTAACTAACTGTTACCTTCAAAGAAACAATTATATAATTTTGCCTTGCTCCCTTTCTTCACGTTTGTTATCACTTCTTCCCATCACTGTTTATTACGACAATATATTTTGCCAGAACTATTTATAACTTATCTCCCTGTGTCCTAATATTTAAATCTTATAATCAAGATAAACGTAAGGATGGGCAATTTGTTAGTAACTGTTGCCTGGAAAATTAGGCATTTGTTATCTTTTAGATGACCGTCTTACACCAAGGTGACTGGAAATAAGAATTTTATCCAACTGGGGTGTTCCGACAACTTAACTGCCAATAAGAATGCTCCCAGACTATCGTCTGAGTTTATCTAACAAACATCCCAGATTTGACAGAAGCAATCGCTTGCTTTTCTGTAACTTGCCGGCGTTTTGAGAAACACTGGGTCGGCGAACAAAGAAATGTCAATGCGGTTTTAATTTTTATTAATCCCCACCTTAGCTTAAGCTGAGTCAAATCAGGAAGATAAACATGGCATGAGCGATCAAGCGCTAAAACGTGGGATTGCACCTTGACTGAGAGATAATGAACATCAAATACTGACATAGGGGAGTGTAGAAAGAAAAAGTTAGACGAACATATATTACGAATTCTTTGTATCTGTTCTTTAGAGACCGACAGGTGTCTCCTTCATTGAATCTTGATCGTCCGATTACTTCTGGAATTAAAATATGGACAAACATGAGCATACGTTAACAATACTTTCATTGTTACATGTCAAAGATTAACGCAACCTTTCATCTTCCCCATTTGTAACGCCTAATGTTTATTATTCAGTATTTTTGTGTGCAGACTAGTTACGACCAGCGAGTCTGTTTACAAACAAGTGTTCACTGCTACGTGATCCAGATAAAACTATATATTAGAATAAGAATCCATATATATATATTTTTTAATTAATGAAAAAACAAGATATCCCGTTCAACCTCTGATGGGTTATAATTAGGATATATATTGTTTTCAATTCCAAATAATATGAACAGCCGCCGATATGAGAAAGTGGCATCACATTTGTCAAATCATTGTAAATAGGGACAATCACAATTGTGCTTATACGTTCAATAAATAAATAAAAAAAAAATAAAAAAAATTAAAATTCAGGAATAAACTCTGAACAATAATAATCCATATATATATATATATATATATATATATATATATATATATATATATATATATATATATATATATATATATATATATATATATATATATATATATATATATATATATATATATATATATATATATATATATATATATAAAACAGTTGCAAAAAAGGTTACATCATTCGAAATGAAATGCTACAGAAGGATGTTGAGAATACCCTGGACAGAAAAAAAGACCAACAGAGAAGTACTGCACTCACTAAACGTACAGGAACATTGGCTCCTAAATACCATCGCAATAAGGAAGCTGAAATATTTCGGTCATATAAAAAGACATAATAGTCTGGAAAAAATAGTGAACGAAGGCATGGTCCTTTGAAAAAAAGGGAAGGGGTCGACCTAGACGACGGTGGACCCAGGACATCACAGAGAGTCTGAACTTGTCTTTGGCTGATGCAGGTTGACTTGCCCAGAATCGTAATGCGTTCAGAGCAGCTATAATGGAGACAACGTTCTGGAAAGAACACGTCACATGATGATGATGATGATGATATATATATATATTTGAACGTCTGTTAGTTTGTCTCCTTTAAAAAAGGGGATGTAATCTTTTTTTGGTAATGAAAGTTAGATATTTATTCTATTGTTTCCCTTAACATTATTTCTGCATCAATATTTCAATGAATTTGCCATTAGAAAAAGGATTCAACAAGATCAAAGGTCGCAATTTGTTTGCTCGCCAACTTTTGGAGTCTTCATTATCGTACACAACAAGAAACATCACGTGACATTCTACTTAGAACCTGTGGAGTTGGTGACCCACTAGCACTAAGGATGACATACAGAGATGATCTTACAGAAGATTTTAAACATCAGGCTTAGTTAATATATCCTGAAATATAAATTGCTTACAGTAATGAAATTTACAATACAGTTTTAATTGCCATAGAAGATAATGGTATGTCTATGGAAGGGGAGGAACTGCTTCCTCTTGGTCTTTCTAAAACTAACCGAACTGAAGGAGGTACAGTGGAGGAAACCATTGGAGTAGATATGCTAGAGGTCGAAGGTATGGTGGAGGACATAATTTTAGTAGATGTGTTGGAGGTGAAAGGTATGGTGGAGGATATGATTGAATTATATGTGCTGGATTTGAAAGACGAAGTGGAGGAAACGATTGGAGTAGGTGTGCTCGGAGTGAGAGGTATCGTTTAAGACATGATTGGAGTGGGTGTGCTGGAGTAGAGAGGTATATTGGAGGATATGATTGTAGTAGATGTGCTGGAGGTGAGAGCTATGATAGAAGACATCATTGGAGTAGATGTGCTGAAGGTGAGAGCTATGATAGAAGACATGATTGTAGTAGATGTGCTGGAGGTGAGAGCTATGATAGAAGACATCATTGTAGTAGATGTGATGAAGGTGAGAGCTATGATAGAAGACATGATTGTAGCAGATGTGCTCGAGGTGAGAGCTATGATGGAAGACATGATTTTAGTAGATGTGATGGAGGTGAGAGCGATGATGGAAGACATGATTGTAGTAGATGTGCTCGAGGTGAGACCTATGATGGAAGACATGATTGTAGTAGATGTGCTCGAGGTGAGAGCTATGATGGAAGACATGATTGGAGTAGATGTGCTAAAGTTGAGAGCTATGATAGAAGACATGATTGTAGTAGATGTGCTGGAGGGAAGAGGTGTGCTGGAGGACATGATTGAATTAGATGTGGTCGTGAGAGGTACGATGGGGAACATGATTGGAGTCGATAAGCTGGATGTGAGATTATAGTTGTCATTGGGTTAATCCTAGAATTAACAATCGGGTGTTGGTCCTAGTTGCTCAGATAATAAAGGTCGTTCAGAAGTACCACATAAAGAAATTCACAAATTAACATGGGAATCATCAAAAGGGTCGAGACAGAAACCAGATAGACCACATCATCATTAACGGTAGATGGAGACATGCATTACAAGATGTGATGGTAAGAAGAGGTGCAGATGTGGGAAGTGATCACCATTTAGTAGTAGCAAAACTGAAAGTGAAACTAAGAAGGGCTGGACCAACTGTAACTACACAGAAGGTTTGACATCAGCAAATTGAAGGACCCCCTTACCAGAAAAGATTTTGCGGCTGACATAAAGAAACGATATCAGTTTGCCAAAAGTCAGGAAAAGACAGTGACTGATGATGTAGACCAGAAATTCAACAACATTTCAACAATATATAAAGAAAGCAGCAAATCATGCTTGGGATTCCAGGAAAGGAAGAAGCAAGACTGGATAACACCAGAAACATTAAACACCATAACACTGAGAAAGGAAATGAAAAGAAAGAAAACAGAAGCGAAGTCCCCCCAGGTTAAAGCAACTATATAGCGAACAGTATAGTCAGCAGAACAAGGAAGTTAAACGCCAAACCCGAGCCAACAAAAAGAATTTCCTAGATGATCTTGCAAGACAGGCAGAAGAGGCAGCACTGAGAAATGAACAAAGCACAGTATACAAAATAACTAAATTCATCATCGGAATACGAGGTGCAAACAATATTACATTAGTAAGAGATAAGCAAGGTAATCTCATCACGACAGCAGAGGGACAGGAAACAAGATGGGCAGAGCACTTCAGAGAAACTCTGAACAAGGAACCACCAGAGACACAACTGAATGTTCCTGAGGCTGAAAACGATCTAGATGTAAATACAGACATTCCACGAAAAGAAGAAATCATCACAGCAATCAAAGGGTTAAAGAACGGAAAAGCTCCTGGCCATGATAACTTAAATGCAGAGCTATTTAAGACAGACCCTGAGCTAGCAGCAGAACTATTAGAACCACTATTTGCACAAGTGTGGAAAACGGGGACAACACCATCAGAGTGGAACAAAGGAATAATTGTCAAATTGCCCAAGAAGGGAGATCTTGCAGACTGCGATAATTGGAGAGGAATCACTCTTCTCTCAGTTCCAAGCAAAATACTAGGCAGGATAATTATACAGAGAATTTCAAAAGCAGTAGACCACAAACTGAGGAAAGAACAAGCAGGATTTAGAAAGAACAGAAGATGTGTAGATCATATATTCATTTTCAGGAACATTATAGAGCAGTGCTCAGAATGGCAAAGACAGCTGTACATCAATTTCGTTGATTTTGAAAGGGCTTTTGACAGCATACATAGGGACAGTTTATGGAAAATACTGAGGGCTTATGGAATTCCAAGCTGCATAGTGTTAATCATAAAAAGCCTCTATGCAAAATTTACGTGTAGTGTTGGGCAGAGCAACCTAACCTTTGAGGTGAAGACAGGAGTACAACAGGGATGCCCCTTATCAACCACTCTATTTTTAACAGTCATAGACTGGGTGATGCGCCAGACAACAGAGGGCAGTCCAAGAGGAATAAGATGGACTACATTTTCTACATTGGAAGATCTGGAATATGCAGATGACATTGCACTACCATCACATTCACATCAACACATCCAGGAAAAAACGGATAGACTTAATAAGTTTAGCCAGCAGGTGGGCTTGAACATCAATTTAAAGAAGTCAGAGGTCATGACGCTCAATGTGAGCACCCCTGAGCCCATATCAGTAAGGAATCAGCAACTGGTACAGACAGACACCTTCACATACCTAGGATGCATTGTAACACCAGACGGAAGGGCAGGCAAAGAGATCAACATCAGAATGAATAAGGCAAGAACAGCCTTTTTTAGCCTAAACAACATCTGGAAGTCCTCTCAATACAGCACAAGCACAAAACTAAGATTATATCAGAGGTGTGTGCTTTCTGTGCTTCTCTATGGTGCGGAATGCTGGAGAGTTACAGAGAAGGAAATGTCGAAATTGTCCTCTTTTCACACAACATGCCTAAGGAAAATTCACCGAATCTTTTGGCCGAATACCATCACCAACCAAGATCTGCTTACTCGGAGCAAGCAAGAGGACATGCACACCATCATAGCTGGCAGACGCTGCAGCTGGGTTGGCCATGTCCTCAGAAGAGACCCCGATGCCATCACAAGAACAGCTATGCTTTGGACCCCTGAAGGAAAACGAAAGAGATTCCGACCAAAATGAACCTGGCGGAGCACTGTGGAAGCTGAGATGCAAAGAATGAACCAGAGTTGGGGCACTGTACGAAGGGTGGCCACCGACCGAGCAAAGTGGAATCAATTTGTTGTTGCCCTACAAGACGCCACTAGGCGTGATGGCCACTGACTGCTTTGACGGTCGATGGCTAAGGATCAAAGAAGAAGAAGAAGAAGTACAGCGACGGGTAATTTATTAAAAGTTGTTACCTTTTTCAACCGGGCAACGCCTTATCTATATATATATAAGGCAGAGGTATGAGAGATCACATCTTTAATGTGAGAAACCTCCTCGAGAAATGCAGAGAATACAATGTAGATCTTCATGCCTTTTTTGTAGATTACACGAAGGCCTTCGACTGCATACAACATCAGAAATTGTGGAACATCATGAGAGACATGGGGTTTCCAGCGCATTTGATCCATCTAATTGAAACACTATACCATGAACAACAAGCAGCTGTCAGAGTAGCGGGAGAAACATCAGGATGGTTTGAGGTGAAAATGGGAGTAAGACAGGGTTGCATCCTCTCTCCATACTTGTTTAACATCTTTGCAGAAAATATAATGAGAAATGTTCGGAGTGACCAAGAATGTGAACATTGCGATCCGTTCACAATTGGTGGAAATGCGATCCCAGAACTCAGGTACGCAGATGACACAGTTATTCTTTGAAACAGTGCCAAGGGACTAGAACAGTTAATCCTGTCTGTCAAAAGACAGTGAGGATCAGAACCTTTTTCTGAACCAAAAAAAAAAAAAAAACAAAGATAATGTCCACAGACAAAACAAGATGTCAACCAAAAATTACCATCAATGATGAGGAAATTAAAAATGTCTCAAATTTTGAATATCTTGGCTCCATAATTAACAACACTAGAGACTGCTCAAAAGAGGTCAGAAGGAGACTGGCCATAGCAATGCCGAGGTTAAGTAAAATGAAGAACCTATGGCATAACACCAGCAAATTAATAAAAGTAAAACTTCTGAGAACGTGCATCTTTCCGGTAGCAACATATGGATGTGAATCATTGACCATTACACAAACATTAAAGAAAAAAATCGAATCTTTCGAAGCAAAGTGTTACAGAAAAATTATCAGAATATCGTGGACCAAGAAGAAGAAAAATATAGACATCCTACACGACCTGAACATCGAGGAAAACTGGCTCATAAACAATACCATGTCCCGGAAACTGAAACATTTTGGCAACATTAAACGTCATAGTGGCTTAGAGAGAGAGCAATGATGGAGGGTATGGTACTTGGAAGGCGAGGCAGGGGCCGACCAAGACGACGGTGGACACAGGACATTGAAGACACCTTGAACATGACAATGGAGGAGGCCGGAGGGCTGGCTAGAGATCGAGAGTCTTTCAGGCGGGCTGTGATGAGAGCGACGTTCTGCAAAGGACATGCTACATGATGATGATGATATATATATATATATATATATTTATATTCACTTAGATCTTTTACGATGCTGGAACGACTAGCGACTGTCGTGAGAAATTCTAATCCACATATATAAATTATCAGGTTAATGTAAAGCCTAACACATAAATTCAATAAAAGGAAAGAAGAATGGTAAAGAACAGTGCTGTCACAATGACTGTACTTGAGATCCCTTTTTATGCTTCGTCTGCATATTCTCACGCTTTCACGTTGATAGTAAAGCCTACTGCATCACTACACGCTTTCTTCCATAAAACGTGTACTGCATTTCTAAGAAAACCTTGAGCTAGGCACCCTGCGTAATTACCTAAATTAATACTTCCATTAATTTCATTTTATACACGGCGTGATGAAAAGACAGATGAACTTAGGATAGAGAGAAGGGAGGGCTGAAAGCAGGAACGCATGCAACACTAAACATGCGTCTCGCGATATACAATTAATGCCACCCACCCCTAGCGTAAGGCCAGAAGCAATAACTTATTTTTCAGATAGACAGTGAAAAAAAAAACACTACCCATACGAGAGTTAGGTTTAAAAAACTTACAAAACGCTTATTAGGAAACATGACATTCTACTGTTTTATGTCTAAAATCCTGACATTAGTCTGACAGTACAGCAGGACAGGTGGCGGTTCTAAACATAAAAAATAAAAAAAACAAATACACGACTTTCCTAGAAAATACATATTTTGAACGCAGCCACTTAGCTCCCTTAAATTTGTATATTTGGGTTCCTTAGGACTTGCTGACAAATAATATGTTAAGTGTTACGCAAATAGTCTAGGAATTAACAAATTATAGCCAAAAGAAATAGTGAGGGTGTCAGACAACACCAAAATCAGAATCGCTCAGTGGCAGATTTTGAAACCACCATTGTACGGGAAATAGGTCCCCATGTTAAATCCTATTTGATTGGAGTGCAATAAATGTAAGGCGAAACACGATTAGTCGGACTACCAATACTAATTTTTTTTGTTTGTTAGGGGAAACAGTAGTAGAGGTACTTGTTTAAAAAGCTGTGTAAACATTGCACGATTGGTTAGACCCGCCAATATAGTCAATTAGAAGCGTCAGTTCAGCACCACATTTTCAAATAAACTTTCTAAAGCAACAGTGCGTTGAGATTCAGCTTATATTTTTCTAAATAAAAGCCTGAGACAGCGGCAGGTCGGATTTTGTGCCATATTCATTGCCAGTCAACGTAATTGTGTATTATTTCCATGAATTGTGGTAAGCTTGAAATATTTGATATCTTTTTAATGAAAATTGAATGTAAATTGATAATTTATGTCTGTATATGTGTGTAGTTCAGTAGCAAACATGAGGCAAAGCCTAGATATTGCTCCAACCTGAACAGAACGTGTCTGAGAAAAGTAAAATTGCATGGAATTGCCTAACAGTACACTGACACCTATCTTATTGACTAGAAGGAACTAATGCTGGAATTGCAGAGGCGTAGTAACCATTAGGGAGGAGTATACTGGTGTAAACTGTTTCAGATGAAGATAGCAGTTGGCCTACCGCTCTGAACTCAGTGTTTGTTATGTATTGTGTTCAGTCTGGAAATAGATTATAAATTAGTTCTGAAATAGGAGGTACAACCTTCTTGTTTCAGGGACCGTGGTCCTAAAGTTATTGAGCAGCACCTGGTCTGAGCTTTGCTGAATCTAGAGGCTGACAGCATACTCCTGGGTCCAGATAGCGACCAGTGAGGTGTCTCCAGAACACAGGGAAGCTATCGAGCAGAGGAGTCTTTTCCTGCCGCCATCACGAAAGATAAGCTTCTGTGGCCAGAGGAGCTCAACGTTATGTGTCCCCCTCTAAAATTGACATTATAGTAAAACAGAGGGACAATACCTTGTTTAAATTGATAGGAACTGTGAACGTTTCCCCATACTATTTCCAAGATAAACAAACACGTGAAGTCATGATGACAAATAACAACATAGCTTGAAAAACAAAACCAGTATTACCTCATAGTACTACTACACAACTGACACACATAGGATAATACTAATAAAATATGTCACTACAAGGTTCATATTTATAAATTATGTACATATAAATTGTGATTACATTTGATTGTGATTCCTGGTTCACTGTGTAGTTGAATCAGGATATATATTAGTGAAAGTAATTGTTAAAGCTCTTTCTTTGTATAGTTGTTAACTCATACTGGCTACTAGTTGTTGAATCATGCTTTATTTGCTAAATGATGTGAATGTCCACCAGTGGATAAATGTAGATGTTGGGACTGGTGTAGTAAAGTGTAACGATTGTCAACTCATCAAACCCAGCACAGTTTTGGTCATACAGGTCATCTTGTCCTGGAACGTGATGAGGCTCCGACAAGAATGTGAGTGTAAACAATGAGTGTGTATCTGAATGTCAGTACGCGAATGGTAGAATGATTCGATAGAGTTGACAGGTTGGTAGTACATCACTCATACTCACACTGTTCGAATTCAAGAAGTACTGGAACTATGGTGGTCTTTTTATAACATTTAATGGGACGCACACTTGGACAGTACGTGTATGGTTACAGGAACAAATGTCGACATAGACAGCATAATGTTGATCACAGGAATATCATCTTAAGTTAGCATTCATGCTTGGCAAATATCATAATGGAGCATTCGTAAATAAGCATTCAGCGTTCCATCATGTAAATCATCTGGCTTTACTGACTGGGCACGTCAGACCATAACCAATACATAGGAAGGCTCCTAGACCTAACCTCGTCTAGCGAATATTCCTTCACGTAAAGTTCAATATATATATATTTCATAATATAGGAATCCCAGACATGGGTTCTCACATGTAGCAGTGATCTCTTGGTTCATCGAGCGATAGTACAGGCATCCCTTTTTCTCACTCGATAAATACAAAGTATATGAATTTCAACATGGCTGTTCTCTCTCTCGTGAGCTTCACTCACTATAGAATATAGACCAAAATTAGTCATTCATTAAATGTCCTCATTTCTTCATAGGTTCTCTCATAGAGGTAATTGAATAATATCATACAATCCAGTGCTGATACATAGGAATGTCTTCTTCCTTTGAATGGATATTCTTTTTAAAAGTACCACTGTGCATCTGCTTATCAACAACGATGGCGAAGCCCAAGTTCATAATAAATTGTGGTTTTACCTTTTTATGCGAAATATAACTTTGCCATTCCTTGGCAAAAGAGAATAAACACTGGGGTAAAGTACATACAACATGTCTAAATGATTATCACTTTTCCCCATCCATATATAGATCACTATTTCGGCAAAAAGCCTGCTACAACAAAACTCGGCATCCTCACAGGATGACAGCCATGGATCACACCCTTTGCTAGCGATACTTCCGCTGCATAGCCTTTGACCTTTTCTAGCGACAACCAAATTAGTTCGACTTAGAAATGCAAAGATATCCATATATAAGACAGACTCGTCCTACTCATACAAACACTACGTATAAATTCAGGCCATAGATATACTGAAGCAAGAACAATCTATTCCTACCCAGCCACAGAATAAATCGCAGTAGGCCTAGAGTCGTCTGCGGAGTCCGATCGAAGATGACAGAACTATTTTCAAGGGAAGCAACCCAAAAATGACTTCTCCTTAAGCACTTAAAAAGGAAATACTTTGCTTACCAAAATATTTGCGAACATAAGAATATAAATGTATTATATTGCAAGATAGTAAAAATTGCCCTTTACAGTCTTACCACACCTCCCGGGAAAAAAAAAAAAAAAAAATTTTTTTTTTTTAAATACATCTAGGAGCACCGTAGAATAGGCTCACAACGCAAGAATACTGCGCAGATGAAAATATCAGGAATAACTATAATTCCTAATATGACTGGTGAGAATATATATCTCAAAATCTGAGAGAAATTGTTTCCCTACGAATAAATGTTTCCAGGAAGGTGTGATGTACGTATAATACAATTCTGGTAATTATACAATGCATACCAAAAATTCACACTACAATCTTAAATTTATGATTTATGAAGAAACAATCATCAAAGAGCAGCGGTGAATTAACATCAATAAACCGCTAAGTAGCGATACCATCATTCTATTATTAAATTACAAATGTGTATCTTAGTAAAGAAACAAAAAAAATAACTGTTGTAAAGTTATACATATTAAAAAGATCCAATATTTAACAGTTAAGTGGCATCATGTGGGCATCTGGACAGAATGTCCGCCATCACATTTTCTGAACCACGGATAGCTCGTACCGAAAAATGAAAAGGTTGAAGAGCGATTGCGTATCGAGTTGATCTCGAGCTCTTCAAGTTTTTACTTTGGATAGCCGTAAGAGCTTTTTGGTCAGTTTCCACTACGAAATGCGCGCCCAGAAGGAATCTTTGGAGTTTGAGAATTGACCAAACCATTGCCAATAATTCACGGTCTAAAACCGAGTAATTCCTTTCTGCAGCATTAAGTTTTCTGGATATGTACATTACAGGATGCAGAGTTCCAGAGTACTCTTGCATTAGTGCCGCTCCAATCCCAGTGGATGAAGCGTCACTACGAAGAACAAATGTCTTATCTGTTGTAGGTAACACTAAAATAGGTGGTGATGAAAACATAGTTTTGATCTTCTCTAGTGAAGATTGGCATTCATGAGACCAGTGAACCATGTTAGGCGACCCTTTCTTTAATAGTGTAGAGAGAGGTGCCATGATAGAGGACAGATTCGGAATGAAACGTCCATAAAATTGTATGAGACCTAAAAGACTTCGCACTTGCTTTTTAGTCCTAGGGATAGAGATGTTAAGTATCTTAGTGATATTATGGTCTTCTGTCTTCAAGAAACCGTGACCTACTCGATGGCCTAAGAAAGCAATTTCGCTAAAGCCAATACAAGCTTTAGATGGTTTTGCTGTCAGGTTATACTCACGTAGAGTTGATAATAATTCAACTAATCCTGAATAGTGATCTTCCCAAGTATCGCTGAAAAGACAGATGTCGTCTAGATAAGCAATGACATCTGACCGATACGATAGGATTCGACGCATCATGCGTACAAATGTAGCTGGTGCGTTCATAAGGCCGAAAGGCATAAAATTCCATTGGAAAAGGCCTCTGGGAGTAGAGAAAGCGGTAAGAGTTTTTGGCGCGTTCGGATAATGGAACTTGCCAATATCCTTTAGACAAATCAAGTTTAGTGAAAAAATGCGATTTAGAAAGACGAGTAAGTAACTCTTCTAGTAAAGGCATAGGTTCAGCATCGAACTTCGTAACTTGATTCAATTTGCGATAGTCAACGCAAAGACGTATGTTATTGTCTTTTTTTCGAACAATAACCATCGGCGAAGAATATGCAGAAGTGGATGGTTCGATTATTTGTAAATCTATCATTTCATCCAACTCCTTTTCAACCTGTGTTTGGAAATGTATAGGGATAGGATAAGGCCTAACCCTAATTGGAGTATGTTCAGTTAGAACAATGTCATGCTCAATGACATGAGTTTGTCCAGGGATGTCAGTGAGGACATCCTGAAATGTTTGTAACATAGACGAAACTTGTCGCCGTTCTCCTAGAGACAAATCAGGAGAAACAGTAACGTCTTTCCATGATTCACTAGAATGAAGTGGGATCATTGGAAGCGGGAGATTAACATCCGAAAAACTTGTTTCCTCATCCTGTATTACAGACAGTGATGAGTAATGACCATGTTTGACATGAGAATCGTCCGTTGCCTGGAAAATAGGCTGTAGATAGTCAGGACGTTCATGGAACTCCGTAAGCATATTGATGTGGAAGGTTTTATGCTTCCCGTTAATATCGACGATGTAGTCAACATCTGAAATTTTCGATATTATATCGTACGGACCTTTCCAACTAATAAGGAGTCTATTTTCACGACAAGGTAGCAAAACAAATGCTTTGTCACCAAGACAAAGTTGTCGTAAAGTTCTCTTCTTATTAGCAAATTGTCTTGCCTTCTGCTTAGCAAACTCAGAAGAGGACGTTGCCAATTTGCATGCTTCGATAATCTTTTGTCTCAGCGCGATGACATACTCGTAAGAAGATTTTGTGTCATCGTCAATATTGTCAGCTGTTATAAGATCATGCAGCAAAGACATTGGGCCGCGCGGTCGCGCGCCAAAGACAAGTTCAAAGGGCGAAAACCCTGTATGTTCATTGGGGACCTCTCTGTACGCGAAGAGGGCCGCGGGTAAAACCCTATCCCAATCCTGAGGATGATCCTCAGTTATCTTCCCTAATAAGTTCTTAAGTGTTCTATTTAGTCGCTCGACCATCCCATTGGACATAGGATGATAGATGCTACTCAAAGATCTCTCTATCTGTAGAGTAGACATTACTTGAGACATGGTATCCGATATCAGTTGGGTGCCATGATCTGATAATATTTCTCCGGGGAATCCCAGCCGAGAAAATATAAGCCAAAGAGCATCTGCAATGTCAGTGGTAGTAATGCTCTTTAGAGGGATAGCCTCTGGCCAACGTGTGCACATGTCTACACACGTTAAGATAAACTGATGTCCTCTAGCAGATTTGATCTTGAATGGACCAATGATGTCTATCGCCATTTTCTGGAATGGACGAATAGGAATATCTGCAGCCTGAATAGGCGCAGCATGACGAGGACCTTTGGATTTGACTTCTTGACATACTTTACAGGATCGACAATAGATCCGTATGTCCTTGTTCACAAAAGGCCAAAAGAAAGCCGCAAGAACTCTTGACTTTGTACGGGAAAAACCCATGTGACCAGCACACTGAGAGTCGTGTGCATGTTGTAAGATCTTAACTCTCAAATTCTTGGGTACAAGAATCTGAGAATGACTTGACTTAGTGGAGTCTTGCACCATACGTACAAGTACGCCATTCTTCATTGTAATCCAAGATTTACAATTTGAATCTTTATTCGGATCACCTTTTGTTACAAGAGTGAAGAATTTCTTAAGAGTCGGATCTTCTTCTTGTTGTTTTATAAACGAGTCACGAGAAATTACCAAGGGATCATCTTGGTTATGCACTTCATTATCTTCAACAGATGAAGTTTCAGGCATCCCCAAACGGAAA